>CAJNJA010013598.1:6370-38279 GCA_905231915.1 Symbiodinium necroappetens | reverse complement strand
TATTCCAATTGTTAAGGCCCCGACATCCTAAGCGTCAGAACCCTGTAACCCACAAGCCCAGGCCTTCAAGAACACCTGCAGCAAACCCTACGAGCCTGAGCTTTGAACCCCAAAGGTCTAAAAGCCACTAGTTAAGGCCCCTTTACAAACCCCTAAACCCTAAACCCTTTGAAAGAAAAAGGCAGACCGGAACCCCGGAGCCCCGAACCTGTGAACCCTGAAGCCCTTCATACTAGGAGGTCGGGCCTGAAAGAGGGAACCCGAACTGTAATTGTGGATCCCGAAGCAGTAGGATCCTGGTTATAACAAGCCCTGACCTTCGACTCTGAGTCGAAACACGTAACCTTCAACCCTAAACCCCGAACTTGAAACTCTCAAGCTCTAAAGCGGATACCTACTAGCCTACTGCCCCTATATAACCCTAAGCCCTAGCATAGTAACCCATGATACAGGTACTTTAAACCCGAAACCCTCCTGGTCGAGACCAGTATCGCTACAGACCTTGCCAGGCCAGTCCGAGTGTGAGTTCGACAGTTCAAAGAACCCTAAACCCTAAACCCTAAACCGAAACCCTAAATCCTCAACCCTAAACCCTAAACCCTAACCCTAAATCCTAAACCCCTAAACCCTAAACCCCAGGTCCACTCGAGCTGCCCCTCCCGGGCCAACTCTACGAAGAACCGATGGCATCGGCGCGAAGCACCGAGGCAGGGCTCTGTAAAGCTTGCAGCCGGGTTTAGGGTTTAGGATTTAGGGTAAGGGTTTAGGGTTTCCGAGGTAGTATTAGGGGGACCCCTTAAAAGGGACCCCTTCTGAACCCTACTTAGCCCTACTTGTAGCTCTCTTAAAAGGGACCTTATTGAGAGGGTCTATAGTCTATATCCCTAAGGGTCCCCCTAATCCTAACCCCCAGGGACGGTTCAGGGTTTAGGGTTTAACGTGCTCATTTCATGGGTTACTATGCTAGGGCATGCAAGGCAACTGGATGTCTGTGGCAAGGGTGTGAGAGAACGTGCATCGTTTTTTTGAGGGCTTAAGGTTTTGGGGTTTGGCTTCAGGCCCTGCATGCTACTTCTCATGTGCATGCTCTCGCCCATCCTGAGCTTTGGCTCATGTTCCGGACGCCTGATCTTCTAAGCAGCCACAACCGTTCAGGTTGGAGGCTGTTTGTCTAGGCCGCTACCAGAGGCACTGGATGCAATGCGTGGGCGCGACCCTGCTCCTTCTGTAGCAGGATGTTAGGCATCTAACGCGACATCAATGTTGCCTTCACCTGCAAATTGCTCCGTTCGGACTTCGCCAGCTTTGGAAACTTGAGCCCTCAAGCCTAAACCACAAATGCTAAATCCCCAAACGCTAAACCACGAAAGCCCAAAACCCTGAACCTTCAAGCGGGCTTTCAATAGATAGCCCAATCACTTCAGCCTGGAAAGGCCCTTGAGAACCATCTACTCATTTGAATTCTAACCTACAAAACTACTATCCGTAACCCAAGTACATGATTCTTAGTTCCTTTGGACCCTTAGGGTATATCCTAGGTCCTAGACCCATGAAGCCTCTCAGCCTTGAACCCTCGACAGGGTGAGCCAGAGACGGCTTCTGAGGGCCCGGATCTGGCGGATCCCGTGGAAGAAGCAGCGAAAGAAGATCTCGAGCCGGCCATGCAGGACAGGGGCTGCCGTTAGGAGTTTTTAGGGGGCTTAAGGCCTGGGGTTCGGTTTCTTTGGGATTTTTGTTTGGGGGGCCTTTGGGTTTAGGGGGTTTAAGGTTTCAGGGTTGGGTTTGAGGCTATGAGGCCTTCGGATGGAAGGTTTATGGGATGAGCTTACTTGCTGATTTTCGGGGCTATTTTTTGCCAGAGACTACATCAGAACAAATCAGCTTGAACCTCAAGCCGCTACGGGCCAAGCATGGAGCCTTCACCCTGAGCCCGGGACAGCGCAGGGAAACCTCTGGTCCATCGGGAAGCCTTCGCGAGTGTCCGGGGCTTTTGGGTGCAACTGCTGGCTTTTGGAGCATCAGTGTTAGCCGGTTGTGTTATAGCATATTATTAGGTTCATAACTTTAAGGAATTGTAGCTAGTATTAGGTTCATAACTTTAAGGAAGAATAGCTATTATTAAGTTTCATAACTTTAAGGAAATGCAACTTGGGAGCCTGGGCGTGCTTAGATCGATCGGCCTGTAAGGCAACGATGTGCGTTTCCTGAGCTCCAGGGACCAGTGCAGTCCGGTGGGGTTGCGAGAATGTCAGAACAGCCCGGGCTTGAGCGCTCGACTGCGAGTGACATACCCCCTGTACACGAAGCTAAACCGCTCCTGTGCCAAAATTCAAAACCTTCAAGTTTCAATCCAGCCGCAAGGAGCCCATCAGCGTGGTTCCGACGGAGGCGTGCGGCGAACCGTTGCAAGAGGAGGAGGAGGCCCATTTTGGGAGATC
The DNA here is from genome assembly GCA_905231915.1 of Symbiodinium necroappetens. Classification (NCBI taxonomy): domain Eukaryota; class Dinophyceae; order Suessiales; family Symbiodiniaceae; genus Symbiodinium; species Symbiodinium necroappetens. Next base: position 35,841 of record CAJNJA010013598.1, on the reverse strand, counting down.
ATTTCATTTTTCTGGCGTGATGGTGATGGTGCTGGACGACGACGATGGTGAGAATGAGATATTGTTGATTGACGAATCGAGTGATGCGGATGATGAAGGTGATGATGATGAAGATGGTGACGGGTGATGTTGCAGTTGCTCTTGCTGTTGCTGGTGATGACGAAGACGATGATGAGGATGGCGATGGCCAGCAGTCTTGCCCGGGTGTTGTTGGTATGGCGAAACAACACAGCAACCGACCTTATGGCTGGTGGAAGAAGTGCACCATTGCATTGTGCCGGGATCTTGGGACACCTAAGTTCTCACAAAAAATTGGTCAACTTGGTCATTATTGCAATTTCGGTCATCTTGCACCACTTGCCGTCCCACTTGGTCATCTTGCAAGCTTGGTCGTCTTGCCCCACGTGCCGCCCCGCTTGCCCTAGCTCGCCGACTAGTTTACCATTTAGACCAAGATGACCAAGATTGTATGGTCATTTTGCCCCCCCCCCCCCACCCTCCCCGCCCCCCAAGCTTTCCTCCCGCCCAGTGCTTTCCTCCCGCCCAGTGGGGCAAGATTGCAACATTGCTGGCAATCTTGCAAAAATGAGTGTTCTAAATTCCCGGCACATTGCACCTGCGCTCACAGCGCTTCATAACGAAAAGCCAACCCAAGCGCAATGAAATGAGCAACAGGTGTACACGACTTCATGACGAAAAGCCAACCCAAGCGCAATGAAATGAGCAACAGGTGTACACGTCATCGTGCCGAAAATCACAATGACACGATGACCATCATCATCGCCAATACCACCACCCCTCGAAGAAGCAGAAGATCATATGAGAAGAAGAAGGTGTGTCGTACTCAGTAGCGCTAGCAGTAGCAGACTTCGACCGATAGAACCCCTACCTGGTCTCAATATCTAGGTGTCAAACATGGGATTCTTGTAGACCTTTGCAAGCAGAGGGGCCCAGACCTCCTTGCAGAGGACAGCCACATGAAGCCCTGCAAAATCCGAGCGCATTGGCAGGTGCAGCTTGCAAGGCCTTCACTCCCTGTAAGCACAAGGCCTCATATCAAGCCAAGAGTTTTAGCGCACTGCATGGCAGGTAGCCTTGACCCCATGTTGCGCCTCGGATCCGGGATCGGATTCCTTCCTTTCTGCCCCGGAAGCTTTGGAGCTCCAAGAAGGACATGGAGACTTAGAAGGGAGCGAGGGCAGCTCTCAGGATTCAGATTTAAGTGTGTGTGTGTGTATATATATGTATATGTATATGTAGGTGTGCACTGCGACGCTTTCGGTATATGTTTATATGTATATTCACAGTATACATATGCATCACACATACATGCATACATACACACACACATATACATACATACATACATACATACATACATACATACATACATACATGCCTAAATGCATACATGCATGAGTTGAGAGATAGGTAGGCAGATAGATAGATAGATAGATAGATAGATAGGTAGATAGACAAGCAGAAGGCCTTCACTTGTACACTGTGTTTTATGACTGTGCCTATGTGCGCACATGGACACACAAACACACACACACACATATATATATATATCATATATATATGTATGTATGTATGTATGTATGTATGTATGTATGCATGTATGCATGTATGCATGTATGTGTGTATGTGTATGTATTTGTATCTGTATATGTTTTGTTTATGTATATGTATATGTATGTGTGTATGTGTATGTATATATGTGGGTATATATATATATAAAACATAAAAGGTGCGCATGAAGAAGAATCAGGTTCTCATGATGACGGAGAAGATGATAACGATGATGACTACTGGTGTAGCCATATCAGATGGGAGCCCATTCTAGAAGTACTACCCGCTCTGTCGTGTTGCTAGACCCTCCTAAAGTAAATCCAAAGCCCTAACCCCCAACACCGCAAAGCCTTGCGAGAGCAAAGGGTCAGAACCCCAAACCCATTCTCAAGCCGCCCAACTCTTTCGTCTTGAACTGCCTGAGTCTTCTTTATGTTTACTGATTCTCTGGTACAGTCCTTTCTTAAACTCCGTGTGGTATAAGGGTTCATATTCAGAGCCTTCCACCTCCAAAAACCCCTACACCCCGAACCCCTGAACCCCTATTATAAAGCCTCAACCCCTAAATGCCCTAAACCCCGAGACCCCTAAACCCTCAACCGGAATCCCTAAACCCTTTGTCCGAGCGCGAGGGCCGAAACCCCTTCTCTCCCCTTCACCTTGAACCCGAAAGTCCTAAACCCTAAACTCCTATACCCCCTCACCCTGAACCCGCAAGCCTTAAACCCTAAACCCTGAACTCTAAACCTTTGTAGCCCTGTTCGGCTCGCTGTCCTTTTCTTTGTATGGGACTATTTGAGATTTGGCGCACACAGGGAGCTTAACTTTCCTCGATGACGATAGAGGTCTATGTTCGTGATGCTGGGTATTGGCTTAATAGGGCTAGGCAACTTCATGGACTGACCCCCTTCGTCTAGTACAGTCTTCAGTCCTCGTTTGTTGATGAACCGATTCAACCTCGCTAGTGGGCATAGTTCCTCAGCCATGCGAGAGGGAAGGAACTCTGAACCTTGAACCCGAAAGCCCGAAACCCTGAACCCGAAAGCCCCAAACCCTAAACCCTGAACCCGAAAGCCCTGAAACTTAAACCCTAAACCCGAGAAGCCCGCAACCCGAAAGCGCATTCGAAAAGGACTCGAGGAGCTGCCGAAGTTCCTGGAGCTGGGAAGCCAGCCGCGATTCGACTGAGAGGGTTTTTTTTGGGCTTTGGGTTTTGGGGGTTTGGGATTTAGGTGTTTCGGGCTTTGGGTTTAGGGGTGTAGGGCTTTGGGTTTTGGGGGTTTTGGATTTAATTTAGGGGTTTTGGGCTTTGGGTTTAGGGGTGTAGGGTTTAGGGTTGAACATAGGTTCCCAACACTGGTTTTTTTGGGGAACTTGATTAGGGTCTAGGGCCTAGGGTGTCTTGGGCTTCTCGGGTTTCATATAGGGGTTAAATTTATGACCAACTCTATCTTGGTGTTCATTGTAAAGTATGGTAGATTTTACCCCAAAAGTCAAAACCCTGTTCTGATAATCAAGGCCCCTATCTGTACAAGGGATCCTTCAGTCGTAACTAAAGTCTAAACCGTGGGTTTAGGAGGGAGGTTGAAGGTTTAGGAAGTAGGACGAGGGGTTACTGTAGGGTTGATTGGCTGCGACGATCACGATGCCGCAACACATGTTTCTGTGCAGGGCCTCCTCTCAGGGATCTTTTGACGGTGATCAAACAGGTAGCCCTAGTAGTAAAGTCGGTAACCTTTAAAAATAATCTCCCAGGTTAACGTTTTGGTTCTTCTAGGAGACTGGACAAGCAAGTAGAAGGTAGCGTCAATGGAACTCGCAGCACGTTTGCATCGAGTCGTATTGCCGCAACCCTCAGGTAGAGGTAAGCCACGTATCCTGTAACCCACCTTGCCTCTAATGTAGACTCCTGATCACTCAAACTCTCTTTTTCCAATGGCCTGATTGTATACACAATCCCTTTCAAGCTTGCGGGAGTTACTAATCAGCGATTGCTTGGTTTTCGGTTTGCACTACAGGACATGTTCCATGTGAAACCCTAGCCGGCCCTAGCCCATGCCATGCTCAGAATAAAATCACCCTCGAATGACCGGGTTTGCGGGTTGGGGGTCGAAGGGGTTTGGGGTTCTGGCGGGCCGTAAATAAATCCAAACAACTTGTATTGCAAGCGTGACAGAAGCATTTTAAAATCTCCTCCCCCGTAAGCCCTAGCTGCTGTACTACACTGTAGGATACCCCGAGACCCTATTCTAACTACCCAGGCCCCGAAGTTAGAGGTTAAGGGTACGGCGTTTTTTTTGGGGCCCCCCCGTTCGAAGGTATGAGCTACTTTGTGCGGCTCTGCCCTGCAAAGAGCTCTTCGCCCTCCGGCTGGTCTCCACGTCAGCGAGGATGGACACGAACCGGGAGATTGAGGACGGAGCCGGGTTTTAGCTCGTAAAGGCCCAAATTCCGGGCAGTGAATCTGTTTTGGGCAGTCGCTCTTATGAGCTGGAGGTTTCGGGTGGGGCAGAGCCAGGTGCGGGACGCTTTGGCAAGATAGGTTGTTTCACCGAGGATGAAATGAAAGGCCGGGAGGCACGTGTTCATCGGCTATAGGCTCACAGCTCCAGGTGAAAGCAATGCTGCCTAGTGTATCAGGCGGAGTTGCTTGCAGCCGCATGCTCCGGCTTACCTAGACTGCAGCCCACGCCTGTTGGGCTTTGCGCGCAGATGGGCATGCGCAATACAAACTAAGCCAACAGGACAGTGGCGTGCACGGTTGGTGCCTGCCCTAAGCCACACTTGCGTAAAGTTCTGCACCATAACGGTTGTCCTGGCGCCATATCACTGTACCACAGCCCAGGATGGAGGCAGTCGGGCAACGGTCAATCACTTGTAGAGTATCGTCGTGTTTCTGTCGGCTGCTGTATTTACGAATACATGTGGAGCCGGGCCCGTAGCACAGGATGGTGGTCATGAATCAAAAAGAATGATGGAAACCCTGGTGAGTTTCTCTAAGCGTCCTAAGTACCCCAAGCCTTCACACGCCACCCCCAAAGATCAAACAGACGAACTCGCAAAGTAGTATAGTGCTGATAGCAGTCAGTGTTAACAGCGCAATACAAGACTGTTAGTAAGAAAGCAGTACCGGTCCAATAGCACAAGAGAGAAAGAAGACTTCGCGAGCACCCGCACAGGTACGGCTGAAGTCCCTGTGGCTTGGGGCCCGCGCTCGCGTGGAGTCACCACCGGTCAGCTCGCTGCAGGGGTTTTCAAGATGCTAGGTCTTGTAGTGTTCAGTCAGTGCTTTAGCGATCTGAGTGCTCGTTGGTCTCGTTATAACGTTCGAAATTCTAGGTGCGAGTCTACAGTCCAAAGATTTTGGATATCTAATAGGCTTTTCGGCTTCGGGTCTGCAAGGTCGCGAGGTTCAATTACGGGAAGTAAAGAGACATTCTCGCATTGCGCTGGAAATTCCTCGAGATTCTCAGCGGGAATCTCTGCTAGAGCTGTTGTAGGTATCAGGATGCCTACCCTATAAACCTTAAACCCTAAACCCTGCTTACCGAAACCCTTCACCATATTGGCCCAGGCCAGTCCCACCCATGCAAGAGAGAGAGCTCCGTCGGTGGAAGAGACTCCGGTCAAGCTGAACATCTATGACGTGACCACAAACCCCACTGCAGCTTGGTCAATATAGAAGCCTGAATAATTGGCAATACTGTTCCCAATAGACCCTTTAACTCTGTTCTAATTTTATGTAGTAGACTGTTGTGACAAAAGCTACTACCCGACACTCACATTCAAAAATGTGATGGGCTTAATAACACAGCTTTTCTCAGCAGGTATGAGCAGAAGCTTGAACGTTCAATTATTGGAAAGTCGCTCCGTTTCAGCACACCGAATGTTCAGACGCATCTCTCGGAGTTTCTTACACGAAACGATTGTACAGTGGTCTGGGGCAGTTCGCAAGGTTGAGCCGTGCTGTAGAGTTCATGAAGGCACTGTTTGTTGGATGCGATGTTTGTCTTGCTCTTGGACCGTCTCTCGATTCCCAGGTGCAGTGGATCAACAGCCTCTTCGCCAACCAGTATTCGCCAGTGAAGTTTGGCAGCTCGATGCGGATCTCCGTCTCTCTCTCTCTCTCTCTCTCTCTCTTGCTTTTGTTGTCTCCTACACTTCGTTGCTAATTGCCAGGCGCATGGTTCAGAACTCGTGCCAGGGACACAAGAGCAGTGTTCCGTGTTAAGGCACTGCAAAGCCCTGAGCCTAGATGACCTGTCATATGAAAGCTTGAATCTTCAGACACATGCAGGCTTGCTGTTGACCTGGTCAGCTGAGTGCCTTAGAGTTGCTCATAGGCGGCATCTTCCATGTGGGCGTGCAGATTGGTTCGAGGGAGCGGCGTGGCTGAAGCACGATCCGATCGGGAAGTGAAATCGTCGCAGTGTGAAGCCCCGCCGATGCAGTTTCGCCGTGCCATGCCAAGTTGCTTTGTACCTTGCATTTTGCCGAGGAGTTTGCTATGCCTGCAAAGTCGGTATGAGCCACTTCACAACAGGAAAGGTTCTTCGTAGCTGTCATGGTAGGTCTTTCCTCAGAAATCGAACCAGCCGTCGTGGTTTGCTTCCTCCAGGTGGGCATTTGGCTACAAGCCCTCCGGCACCGGCGTCTTCTGGACTGGTTTTGTCCTCAATCACCCGAAAGATTCGCCAGAAAAGTGTTATCACCCGAACTCACTTCATGCGCTGGCTACACGCGATCACTGCCCTATAAGCCCTAAAAGCCGTAATATGGATGAGAACCAAGTCTTGCACATGCCCCTCTCAACTTCAGAGTCGTGCGGGGCTCCTGACAGGACTCCGCCGCTGTTTCCTGGACAGCACCACTTTCGGGAGACGATCGACATGCAGCCTGGCATGCTAGAGCTACTAATTACTGATTGATACCATCAGTTACATGCAATTATCTACCTTTGGTAAACCTGCCTGCCATATGTACATACATATGTGCATGGCGGCGAACGGATGCACACGGGCAGTTTCTTTGGGGGCTACTGCAAAAGACAAAACGGGACGTGACGAGACTGTGCACAAGCCAAGATGGCCCAGCCTGCAGCAAGGCGAGAGAGAGAGAGAAAGAAAGATAGATAGATAGATAGATAGATAGACAGATAGATAGATAGAGCGAGAGAGAGAGAGAGAGAGAGAACCAAAAAAAAAAAACACGGTGGGCGGGCGACACGGCTAACTGTCAGCTAGAACTCTGCTCGCACTTCATGAGCCCTAGCCCTAAACTTCAATCATCTGGGGGAGCAAAGCTACACCAGACTGGTGGTCCAGTACGAAGCGAAACTTGGCCTCCAACTTATGAAGATCAAACAGTACGTTATAGTCCATTGCTTGGAATGTGAGACTTCCACGCCGAATGACATGTGCCAAGTTGACTGCTGACAAGTACAGGCCGGGAGACTGAACTGCAATTGCACGAAGTTCTTATTTTGCACGGTGGGGCTCGCTTTTCATCACTCGGTTCGCAACCCCGTGAACACATCCGGCAGTTAGCACGCAGAATCAAAGTGAAATCGCCGCAGAGGCCACCTACGACGCTGTCTCGTACGGAGATTGCGGAGGTCATGACAAGCCTGGCCACGTGGCAGATGTCAGCAATGCCAGTTCTAACGCATAAGACTGGGCCAATAGCCTTCTCTATGATCTTTCGCCTCGTCGGCGTTGGTCGGTACGGTTAAAGAGATTCCTGAGGGCAGCCCCCAACCTTGCTTTTAATGGGAGCCAGCATTGATCAAGAGTACAAGATTGCGCCTCGCAGAGCTCTGTCAACTAGGGGCCTCAGCAATCAGCATTCTTCTATACGTCTTTCGTTCCCCGGAATTGCTATGTTCCAAGATAGTAGACCATTCCCCAGAGCATAGTTCAAAATGTTCAGGCAACATCTGGTAACACAGGACATAGCTGTTGCATGAAGGGAATGCTGTGCTGAAGAGGCTGCATGCAACTCCGCTCAGCGCCCATAATGTAAATGACGGCACGGTCTGCAAAAGCAACAAGTCACAACTTCCAGTCGCCGCGAATGTCGTGGCATTAGTGAAGTAGTAGTGACGGCAGTACCACTACTAGGACGACGGCGATGTCCACTACTGTTGCTACTAATCGTGGTACTCGCCCAGCCTGAGCGCAAGGAAATCAAGTGGAGTGGACCAAGCTACAATGTCTTCCGACGAAACTGCTGCCACTTTGCTGACGAGGCCCAGCCGATCGAGAAGCATGTGGTTTAGTCCAGCGAGCCCCTCCCCACGGTTTGGGGTTCAGGGTTGAGGGGGAGGTCCAATCAAGCCTCTGCAAAGAAGGGTTTAGGGCGCAATGTCAGCAGTCGGGGGTAATGCTCGGTCGAAAGCTAGACGCAAGTTCCCAGTGGTTTATGAATCGAGCAGGTGTGCGAGATTCTGGGTGTTGGCAACATCCCAGAGTGGACCTACCGCCACTTGGACGCCAAGCCTGTTTTCCACGGTTGGTGTTATGGTTTTTACTTACACGTGCACACGATGCATTTCGAGAGATGGAAACCCTGTGTCCAAAACCATCCCTTCCTAATCATAAGAAACGATTAGACTGTCGTCGGAGCTGCGCCGCGGTACTATAATAGTTTTTCAGAAGTCTGTCACAGAGTGCAAACACCGAAGATGGTTGTCTTGATGGGCGACTCTTGACTCTTGACCATGCATGTTATGCCATTCTGGCATTGAGCTGAGCTGATAGCTTTGAGTGGCATGCGTGTCTGAGTATGCCAGCAGCTGCACATGTTACAGACGTGCAGTGCGAGTTTTGGCTGGCACAGATGCTGACGGTATGTTTTGCATGCATCTTGTAACTTTCCGAAGGAACCTCGCTGTGTGGGTCCTGGCCATGCGATATGGCAAAATAGAATATCATATCGTTGTACACATACTCGGTTTCCAATTGCCAGGAGTCCCTCTACTATAGGGCCTATTCATGATTAGAAGACGGTTTTGGGGTACCATACTATACGTATAGTAAGGAGCCCCAAAATAGTTGTTGCATTTATTTAGGCCCCCATATTAAACCCCGAAAAACCCAATCAGATCATACCAAGAACCCGATTGTAGAACCTTCACCGTATTACAGTAACGCTTAAAAGCAACCCTACAGTAACCTGTGCAGTAACCCTCATAGTAACCCCTATCAGAAACAGTTCTGATAAGCCTATAGTAACATGTATAGCAACCCTCATGGTAACCCTTATCAGTCACCTTTATATGGTAACTTTGACAGTAACCCTTGCCAGAAACCGCCATTCTAACGCTTATCATGAACCTTTATACAAACCCTTAGCATGAACCTTTACCCTAAACCCTAAGCCTTTATCACGAACCTTTCTAGTGGACCAGACTCCCAGCAACGAGGCCTCGCGAACATCGGCAGCACTGCGGCCGAGGATGGTTCCACGAGCTTAGGGGTTTTGGAGTTTGGGGTTTGAGGGTTTAGGGTTTAGGGTTTGGGGTGGGTTTTGGATTTTGGGGGTTTGAGGGTTTAGGGTTTAGGGTGGGTTGTGGAGCTTTGGGTCTTGAGGGGCTAGTTTAGGCATTTGGGGGTTGGTGGCTTCAGGTTTCTTCTGCATGTCTGTTCACAAGACTCATTAGGGAGTTTCCGAAACTAGGGGGTACCTTCTTTTGAGGTTCTTATAACAAGGATCCTACTATTTAGGGTGCTATATAAGGGTCCCCTAAAAGGAAACCCCCATTTGGTGGTTTTGGTGTATGTGTAATGATTGCCACAAAAATCGCACGGGTTGGCCACGGAGGGACCCGTCATCTCAGATCAGATCCCTGAACGAAGGTGCCTGAGACATCTGACTAGTCGATGACCCTTTAGGATCCTTGCTTCTTAAAGCGGGGACGTAGTCTTTTGCGGACACTTCCGGGGACTCCAGTCTAGCACGCTGCCTATCGGAAAACCTTCCAGCTCATGAAGACCTACTGCAGGTTCTCCCGTACTTTCCCTAGTTGGAAACTGAAAGAACAGGAAAATGGCAGATCGTAGGGTTTGGGGCTTGATATAAGCCTAGGCCTAAACCCTGAAGGACGATACCTGAAGCCGGAAATTTGAAGGATTTGACGTTAAGGTCTTGGTTCAGGGGTCCGGGGCTTGTTTTTTGCAGCTTATTACAACCCTAAACCCCAAACCCCTAAACCCTTAACCCTTAACCCAATACCCTGAGCCGTACATCTGGGAATCGCCTTGGCCCTGATTTTTGCAGTTCCGAAGCTTGGTGAGCAAGCTGGTCGTTAAGAGCCGAAGCCCCAAAACCTACAATGTTAGAAACCTAAACCAAAGCCCAAAAGCAGAATAAAATAACGGTTTAGATGAAATCTACCTCCTTCGGGTTTGAGGTTTCGGACCTCCTCTTTAGGGGATTTAGCATCTGACCTTCGTAAAGGCATTGAGGGGTCCCGAACTGGAGACTTCGCACGTGTCTATGGCTTGAATGATGGAGGGCGTCAATGGTTCTCGCCCCCCCCCTTCACAATGCCTTACAGTAGTAGAGGTGTAGGGTCGAGGACCCCTAGGCACTAGGCATGCAGGTGATCCGGGTGCTGGACGCGCCAGGCCTGCTTCCCTTGAGCTACAGCCCCATGGCCTGCTCGTTATTTTTGTGGAAGGACGCATACAACATAAGGGTGCATAGGCTGAGAAGCCACAGGCCATAGGTACGTGCTTTTTGAGTCTGGAGAAGCGGAGGTACGTGTTCGACCGACTGTCACCTACTTGTGATGTCTAGTGATTTTGCACGTGCAGCACGAGATGGTTTGGTTTCGGCATTCTGGAGCCATTGCCTGATTTTTGTAATTTTATATTGTAAGTCGACGAGCTTAGACGGATCATTGCTTTGTTGTAGCTTTTGAGGTGTTCCTTTGCCTAATTGTCCAAGTACCTATTAATCATAATCAATAAACCTACAAACCTACTATCCTAAACCTGGGTACCTTATTCTTGGCTCCTCTGGACCCTTGGGGATTCTGTCTGGAAACTGACTCCCGAGCCCTTGGCCTTAGCCCTTTAACCGCTTTACCCTACTTTGACCCCAAGCCCTAAACCCTAAACCCTGCAACGTGGGCTTGTTAGGTGGGAGGCAATCCTAAAGGCAGAACCCTGAGCCCTCCGCCCAAGCCCTGTGCTGCGCCCAAGGTCATGCGAACCCTGCTCCGCCTGCCGTAGCAGCATCGTGAGCTGCAGCCAGAGTAGGACTCGCTGGTTCAGCGGTTTGGGGTTTGCAGGGTTTTTGGGTTGGACCGCAGCCTTAAACCCTTGGACTGTTGATTCTTGTTTCACGCCGACCTCGTACCATGAACCTCGCCTGGCTTGTCCGAGTTGTGAGAGCGTAAACCCTGCAGACCTTGCCACGCTTGTCCCAGTGTGAGTGTCAAAAGAAAGGACTCTAGGGTTTTGGAGGAAAGCGTTGGGGTGCTATGTGCCGTCAAGTTCACATGCTCGCAGTCGCCGGTTCAGAAGCCAACCCCGTGGCAGTGGCAGTGTGCAGAAGGCCGCAGGAGCGTGCAGCTGCAGGCAGAAAATCAAGGCAGGAAGCCCTAAGCCCTCAAACCCAAAACCTGTTCAGATTTAGCTGAGCGTTGAATGGAATGGTTGCTCCATCCCGGATTCAGTAGTGTTGCTTCCCAGTCATGACCCCGAAATGACTTGTTTAGTGCTTTGGGGGCTGTGGTGGCTGACACGGCTTCTGGACCGTCGAGGTTCTGAAACCTGACTAATTGCAGCTTTGTCTTTTACTTCCTCTTGTCATACGACATAGTACGACAAGCCTATGTTGAAGGCAGCATTCAGATGTGGTTCGCAGTACCCCGGTGATCCCCAAAGATAGCTTACGCCAGCAGGCCCCAGACGCAGCATTCATGCTCTAGAGTTTGTGGGTGCGTAGAGTTCAGTCAACTTCGGGGGCTTAGGGGAGCCTTTCAATCTTCACGAGATTTCAAGGGTCAGAACCACCCAAATCAAAACGACATGGGGATCCCATGCAGCAGGTAGGCCTAAACCCCAAAAAGCCCGTAAGCCCTAAGCCCTAAACCCGCGACCCCAAACCCTAAACCCTATACCCCAAGCGGTTTCTATCCAGACGGGCCATACCTTCGTGTTTTTCTGGGACTTATGAGCCAGAACGCCATGACAGGAAGTCATTGGGCCACAGTTTCAGGTTTAATGCGGGGTTTTAATCCGAGCACAAGGTTTGGAGACATGAGCGGGCCGTGTAGAAGTGCAATACAAGTTCGCTCAGAGGTTTGTTGGTTCAGGGGTTTCGGAGTCTCGGATGGTTTGACACACATGGCCACAGCCAAGGACGCTCCCGCTATCGCCCGTGACACGTCTGAACACATGAATGTCTGAGCTCGGCAGAGTGCTGTGATCTCCCCCTGTTACATAAAGCTTGGTTCGTTGTTCTGCTCAGAGTTGCAGCATCGTGCCGACGTGCAGCGTACCGGTTCTGCTGTGCACACGGATCGGTCGTAGACCTGCGCATGAGTCGCAGGATGGATGCACGGATGGTTCTTTCTGCGCTCGGAGCGGTTAATCGAGCACGAGCCAGGTTCTTGATTACGTGCACTGTCCCCCGGACTAATTACAAGTGACTACAACCATCAGCTAGAGTAATTTGGTACATAGATGGCATAGATGCGGCTTAAGCATTCTGAACCCTGTATCAAGTCCTGACCCTGAAACCGTACTTCAAAGATCGAGTTGGAGGTCTGCACAGCGACAACCTTCATGTGAGTTCAGGGCATCAGATATTCCGGAAACCCTGCATCATAGCAACTGTTCTCACAAGTTTCCCTGATGACGATGTTCATGTTGAGAAAACTCCTCAGCTAAGTGGTATTTGACTTTAAGATCCCTTGTCGTTGCCCTCTTCAAGATCAATTCCTGTAACCCTATTCCCGAAAGCCCTCCCCCCCCCCCATCCCCTTCTGCAGCAGAAAGTAGAGTCTTGGCCGGAAGTGCCATGGAGGCCAATGAACAATGCGGCTGATGCCGTTTGAAGTACAAGGTTGACGACATGTGGCACCAGAAGTGAATGCAGTCAAACGCGTCGTTGGTTTTAGCCTTCGGAAAATGTGAACTATTAAAAGTCGATTAAGCGTTTACTCGAGGTTATTTCGAGGTTCGCTTGAACTGGAGCTTTATGTCGGAGTGTCAGTGTCATGGATGTGTTTAAATTTCTATAAGAGAGCTATGGGTCAGACTGCAGGCCTCCTGGTTGCTGCACGGAGACTTTTTGCGGGGAATGTGCGAGTGCTTCGGCATTCATGTGTGTGTGTGTGCCCAGATCTGACCGGCTATGCGGGCAAAACTTAGGTGGTGGAGCTTCGTTCTACGACTACCACTACGACGACGACGACGGTGACTACCACGACAACGACTACTCGCGGTGACTACTTACGACTTCTACCGAATCGAAACCGCGAATCCATAATTCAAGCGACACAAAGCCACTTCGACGACGACTGGGACGACAAAGACTATGCTAGGCAGCGGCGATTTCCCTTCCTAGCTAACTAGTTCCTGCTACTGCTACCGCTAGCGCTATCGCCACCAGGACACGACGACGACGACCACGACGACGACGACGACGACTACTACTACCTCCACCATTACCAGATCATTACCAGTACTTGTACTTCAGCCGCTGCTACTGCTACTGGTTTTAGGCTACTTCCGTGGTCATATTATTTTCAGAAGCAGTAGTGCGCGAAGTATTTCGACTGCCAGAAAGCATTCTGTGAGTTTGCTTCGGCGGTTTAGGCGGAAAAGCTTGGTATCTTCAATCCACCCCTCCACCCCTCCCATAAGAAAATTAAGTCAACGGCAATTCTTCAGCTACTACTTGTAGCAGTAGGTGAGTAGGTTCGGTAGTTCTGCGTGGCCGTATCAACAATTACAGTCAGAGACAGGCACAGGGAATTCCACAAGACGTGGCATTCAATTGCCCAGGGCTCACTAGGGAAGTGCCACGGTGTAATAGGGTTCCGGGCGTGGTGGACCTTTCGATTTCGCAGATGGTGTGGTTTGTGTATCTGCTGTTATTGGAGTGGACGATGACATCCGGGGCTGCGGGAGAGGCAATCCATGCGCTGAGTTTAGTCACAAAGCCGTCATACCTTTTCCGCTTCCCCGGCAAGACTGCAAGAGGCCTGGATGCAAAAAGGTTCGTTACCATAAGCATGCACCCGTCACTGCTCTAGCAAGCTGGGCCCTTTAGACCGTTTTGGACAAATTCACGCTGCAAGTAGCATGCGCATCATGTAGCCTACAGTTTTGTGCTCCATCACCTGCATGCGCAAAGGATGTGAACGCAACAGGTGGCCCGAAACCCCAAGTGCCCTAAATCCCAAAGCGCGTGTGCGACAAGCACTGGTGGGGTCGGAGGTCGCCAGCTGTAAGAAGATGATATAAGGCTTATTTTCAATAACTGCCAATATTATTCCTTAGGGTTCCGTTTATGGTTATAGTTTAGAGGAGCCCAAAATCCTTTTCTAACTATCAAGGCCCGTGCATTACTTGGAGAGTGAGACTGAGACAGCAGTCATTGCACAGTATTCGGCTTCCCAGGGGGTGCGAACATGTCAACATCGAGTGAGCTTCTGCGCAGTAGTAACGAACAGCAACCCCTACACTCCTACACTACCCCGTTCGGTTCGAAAAGGCTTCTGCCCCACGCTACACTTGCAGCGCAAGACTTGCAGCGAGTTGCAGCCGGGTGCCCTCCAAAGGAGCACGCTGGCCTTTTAATCGTGCGGTCGGCGCATGCTGCTTGGCAGTGGCAAGCCTGATACTAAGCTCCGAGGAAACCCCGAAGGCTGAAGCCCGAAACTCTCAAGCCTGGTGTGTCTTTTCATGGGCACTCCCCGCTCCAGCAGCAGCCTGACTCGTCCTCTTGAATGCATCCGGGCATCGCTCGAAAAAGGCCCGGGACGAGGGTTTTTTTTCTGACTCATGGGCTGCAGCACAGAGTATGACTGCTCCCCGTACCCATTCTTGCTCCGATTTTGGAGTCCGCTTCTTATAACTGCGACCGCTGTTTGCCAACGAAGCATCGCAAAGCTTCCGGTTCTGCGGAGGCTGTGTAGCCATGGGCAAGAGCCACATTCTCGCGACTCCAAGTAATGTCGGTGCAGGGCGGCCTCACCCATGGGAACTGAGCTAGCTGTTCAATCTACTTTCGGGTGCGGGGTATTCACGGTCCTTTTTGGGAGTCGCTGTACCCGTGAAGTAAGGGAAGTAGACAGCAACTCAGGCGGAGCCCTATCTTCGAAGCTTTCTCAGATACCTGCCGCTGCAGGACTTTTTGGCTAGGAGTTCATAGATGGGGGACCCGAATACATAGTCCCCTGAGCAGGGTAATTACCCTAAGTCCATCTGTTCTTGAAGCCTGATCCATGCCTCAGGGGACAACCTGGCCTTCGTGTTCTCGGGCCACGGATTAAGCGCCTCGCTCGCACGTAGAAGCCACTGGCTCGGGGGAAGGCAGTGCGGGTTACATTTCGGGGGTGCTCGTGCAGTTTTGAGTTTCGGTTTCGGGCAGGAGCACGGAAGGGCGTACTGTAGGCGCAGGCGTAAGCTTGAGGGTTTTTTGCAGCAGCTGCATGGCAGGCTCAGAGCCATAGGATCATGAAAGTTGCAGGGACCATTCACTAGCCTTGCTGTGCCCAGGACGTTGTCATCGTCTCAGACTTACAGTGGGTTTTAGGCCGACAGGTGACAGTGACACGCAGGCATGCCCAACGAAATCTCAAGGATGCTGGTAGCAAGCATAACAGTACTAACATGACCCAACAATACTTCCAGTCACGCTCAACTTTGCTGGGCTGCTCGGAACTGCAATGTTTCGCCTGGCAAGTACTAACCCGGAAGCCAGGCACAACCAGCACGTTGACAGACCGTCGGGACGAGCTGGACCATGCGTGACTCGTCGTTCAAGGTGCTGCTGTATTTTAAAGTCTAGGTATTAGTTCCACTAATCAAACCTTAAACTTCAGAGCTAGGGCGATCGTGTAGACGGGCTCCAGTCGTCGGCCGAAGAGAGCGTAGTGGATGGCAAGATCCTCATACATACTCACAGCATGCTCTTTGCGAAGGATCTTGGCGCCGTGTAGCCGCGGGCCTCTGAAACTCCAAACGCTTACCCTAAGGGTCCCCAGGACATCGAAGGACGGGTTTAGGTAAATGGTTTTTGTAGTTTAGTCTACGTAGTCTCTGGGAGAGTATAGGACTGTTAAGCTCTTGGGCCTGTAGGGTTATATAGCCCCACGTACCAGGTGGTTTCAAGGCGTGAACATTCATTTTTTTACATACCCCAACACTTCCCCAAGGATCCCTAACACAAAATACACAATCCGCAGCCTCGCCCTAGAGCCTAAAGACAAGTAAGCCCCTTAAATACTCTATTATACGACAGCGTTTTCTGCTTTATTGTATAGTATACGACATGAAATTCGATTGTTCTTTTGTTTCATAGTGTTCTGCTATACTTTGTATAAAAACATATGTCAGCACTTTGTATTGCTTGATATATATATATACACACATTATTAGATTGTATGTTTTAAGCTCTATGAGCTTCAATGATTCAATGACTCAAGACTCCCTTCTTCGGATCAGCGCTCAGGCTCCTGGCTGCCGATCTCGAGGCCCCACGGCTTTGGCTTTTTCGGTGTTGGGACTTGTTTACATGAAGGATGGCAGAGATAGAGACCTTGTGATAACCGAGAACCAATGCCGACCACAAGTAGATTCCAGACTAGGCAAAGAAACGACGAAGCGTGCGCACGGCGCAGGGGTGGCTTTCGTAATTATACTGCTGAATATGTCTCGAATACCTAGTTGAATTAAGGGTCTATATATGATGGGTTTAAGTTTTTGAACAGAGTTTCTTCGTAAGGTATGGTAAGCATTGGGGGTTGAGGATCGGGGATGTCCTAACCGCCAGACTGTAATGTCAGGACGTGTTTCTACTCTCGCAGCCATGCATGTAGAGAGCCCGACAACACTAAACGATGGGAGTTGTTTTTTGTTAGTTTTCTGTGTTCAAGTCCGTCGATTTTAGGTGTAGGCATGTCAGGTTTAGCATCATCTTGGGACAGCGTTCAGTACCCAGCACAAGCGATGGACAGAAAAGGGCAGAATAGTGACAACAGCCAGCACAGCAGTGTGCCAAGCGCTCACGAGAAGCCTGATAACAATCTTTTCGGGCATGGCATTCGTGAAGTTTTGAGTTGTTCCCACCGAGAAATCGCGTTGAGGACCCGTTCCCAACCAACCTGCTCTACGACACTGAGCTGCAGCAGCTCTTTGCCCTGCTTCCCGCCGGCGCCACTCTGCCCAGACTTGGCTTCAGCAGGGAATGGAAAAGAGTGATGAGTTTTTAAAGGTTAGCTCTGGGTGCTCAGAACTCCAACACGGACTTGTAGGGTCGAAGAACCTGACCTCAGGTGCTTCTGACTTGCATCATTGATGCCCCGAGCGGCGATTCCGCTTGGCTCCCAGGGCATCTGGTGCTGGGGTTCTGCTTTCTAGCAAGGATTGCTGGTGCAGAGTGAAGACCGGCGGGTGAGGAGGAGGGCAAGACTTGCACCTGCATCCCAGGTGCTTCAACTGCCAATCTACTTTGACGCCAAGACAGGGTGCGCAGCTGAGCGGTGCGATTTGAGGACTGATGACTGAGATTATTGCATTCGGAATCGTAGTTTGTTAATTCTGAAATTAGCAGCTTCACCAAGCACGGAATAGCAAGAATGACAAATCGCTTCACGGCAGCATCGCACCACTAGAATCAGCATGCACATCATTCTCAACGTCATGATGAGGTCCAGCGGACTCTCAGCACGAAAGTGAAAGTAGCAGTCTGAGGAGGACGAAGAACACCAAGCCGAATAAACAGCAATATCAGCAACGCCAGCCGCAGCCGCTGGAGGAGGAGGAGGAGGAGGCGGCGAAGGAGGAGGAGGGTTGGAATAGTGGTGCTGAGGAGCCGCTTGTGCTTTCGCTTACCTGCAGACCTCTCGAAGATGTTGAAGCTTGTAGCCATGAGCCCTTTTAAGTGGTTGTGCCAGCAGCCAGCCTCAAGCAGAAGGCAGAGGGCCCCATCAGGGTTGTTTCAGAGCTTGTTTATGGCCATAGACCCTAAGTGCACCCTTACACCCCACACTTCTTAAATCGCCAAGCCTCACACCAGCAGCCACACTAGGACTAGCAGCGCTTGACCTGGACAACAGTTTTGGGGTTTGATTTGAGGTTTAGGTGGCCTTTTAGACTTGAATGTTTAATACCCTATCATCTGGAAGCTCAAGTAGCCCGCGACATGTTGACACAAGTCGTGGTCTTCTGAGAGTCAACCCTGCACCCTGCCAACTGAGGTCCTTCAGCAAGCAGCCGAAAACGCGCCACAGCCGGGGTCCTCAGTTGTCGGTTCAGTGTTTCGGGAGCCAACGTGGGCACGCAACGTATGCTGCCATGGCCTGTAATGCTAGTGCGACGTCTATGAAGGGGGGAGCAAACGACCTACCCGCCGCACTGCTAGCAATAGTCCCAAACCGGAGCCGTTCAGACCCGACGCCCAAACCCATATGCAAAAGAAGTAGGTAAGACTTCGGAGTCCACAACCTATGTACACTCTTTTCAACTCCGCTCGCTCAAGTCCCTGGCGGGCTTGGCTTTGAGGCTCTGTCTGGCCAGGACAGAGGTTCTACAGGCGGGGGTGTCTTCTCGGGAGGGGGGCGGGCCTCGTGAAAGGGTTATCCGACTTGTCATCCTAGTCGAAGTCGTAGCAGCGCTCGTCGTCATAGTAGCAGCAGTAGTTGCAGCAGTCGGAGTAGGACGAGTAGGAGCAGGAGTAGTGTGGTGTTGCCGGCCGTAGTAGTACTAGGGGCGCAAGACCACCCAGTCACTAACTGCACACAGCGTAGCCAGAGTAGCGGGATGCCGGAGTGCTCCAAATATGGAAGCAAACTTGTCGCACCGGCATCGGTTGCCTCAGGCTCATTGCTATCAGTGGGACGAGTGCTTAAGACAAGTCAGAACATGAACAAAGGTTTCAATCCACAGTTCGGGAATGAAGAAGGCATACATAACCATCCTAATGAATGAATCAAAGGCACATCTTGTACGAATTTGCCCACACTGATGGATACATCCAATCAGGGGCTTGACTTTGGCTTGAGGAGGTTGTAAGCACTACATCCTGATCACAGTTCCTTCTGGGCACAGTTCCTTCTACCTGGTGAAACCTTTGTTGGAGCGCGACTTACAATCGTCGCAAAGGTTGCCGAAAGGATTGTATCCGACGATAGCTTACATGAAGAGTGTCTTTCCCTAGGGCTCCAGTTACCTAAATAGTATATGGTTAGTACCCCACTATTTAGGTAACTGGAGCCCTAGGGTTTTGCATGTCAGGTTGTAGCTCGCAGGAGCTCTGATGAATGCCTTGTGAGGAGCTGTTGCAAGATGCGTGGGCGACTCCGCGGGAGCAAGTTTCCTACAGTAAGGAGCAAAGAAAGCCTCCAGTTTGAGATGAAGGGGAAGTCATCGGTTTATTTTGTTCTCAAGCTCACTTTCAGAGATCAAGGCAACCCTATGCCTCTACAGCATGATACATCCTACGTCCATATGTTTTTTCGCACACAATAGATACGTACTTATGCCTCTTTGCGTGCTTCAGTCAACTACTAATCAATGACTATGACTGTAACTACCTTCGTCATGATTGTTGCCCTAAGCGTAGCGCTACACTCTACACAGCAAGCTAGAAACTAACCCCGACCTGAACTCTAAACCTAAAGCCCCAAACCTTAAAGCCCAAACAACTAAGGCTACAATCCCAAACCTGAAACCCCAAACCCTAAGCCTGCAGACCGAAAGAGCAGTCTCATGCCGGCATTTCCTGCCGGAGCCATGGTCAACGTCCGCCTCTGCTAATGGAAGGTCCTTTCCGGTTTCGGGTTCAAGGGTTTCGGTTTGGGTTTTTGGTTCAGGGGCTTAGGGTTTCGGGTTCAGAGGTGTAGTGACATTGCAAGCCAGTTGCAGAAAGGGGGGGGGGGTCCCTTGATAGCGGGATAGCGCGGTTTCTGCATGTTAGGGGAGGGTTTCGGGCTTGAGTGTTCTTTGCGAAGCATGTAGCGGCCTGCACTTCATGTTTGCATCGGCGCAGGTCCGATGCGATGACCGCCTTGCTTGCAATCCTTCTGGCGTTTCTCCAGCTTGGATCTCAGGTTTGTGTATAGATGGGCACAGGTAGAACTGGTGCACCTCCCAGTCCAGCTCCGCCCCCGAATCCCTACAATCTTCCCCAAACACGCGCCGGAAGCCACACTCCGCAAAGGGTTTGAGGGTTCAGGGTTGAAGGCTTAGGGTTGAGGCTTTCAATCCGAATATTCAGCATCGCGGCTGATTTTATGTGACAGCTTGCAGCTTGGCCCAGTTCGTCGCATGCCTCGACTGTCCGCACAGCCCAAAGCCTGAAACCCAATCGAGACGGAGACCTGAAACTGAAGTCGTGCATAGTTATGAACCATGGACGGCAAGTCCGAAGTTAAAGCCCCAAGTCCTAAATGTATTAAACTCTTGTTGCCTTTTTTCCGTAGCTGAGTGGTTGTAGTCCTGTGGATGGTACAAGTACGGCAGGCTTCACTTACTTTCACGCCGACTCTCTCCTGACAGACCTCGCTTTGTTAGTCCGAGTTGTGAGAGCGTGAAGTCCTAATCTTTGGTACGATACAGACCCAAGTAATGCTTCAGCAGGTAGCAGTAGCAAAACGGACAGACAACTGAAGCCTCAAGCTACCGTTCGACTGTAAACTCCAAACCCCTATAACCGAAACTTGCAAGACCGTGGCACTGGTGACATTGTGGAGTTGACACTAGTTTCCCATTACCCTCGCTTGGACTCCGAGCTGCGAGTGGTAACAAACCTTGTCCTGCTTGCTAGTAGGGTAGGTCACCATTAACCCTTTCGGGGTAGTACAGTACCCATATTTTCCCAAAGGCTAGCCGGTGGCTCCCCTGGCATACCCCTATGATGCTGGACTAGTAAACCCTACAAAACCCGCACCCCTAAACCCAGGTCTGCTTATGTCCCTCGGCCGACAGTTCAGCCGAGAGTTTCCGAGAGTTGGCTTTTGTTGTCCGGTTGAGCATTCTTACGGTTGGGATGAGGTAGGACCCCGGAACAAAGAAACCAGGCAACCCAAAAGAGGAAGTCACTGAGTATATGGTGAATCCGGGAAAGCCCTCTATTTTGCCTCAGGGGTAGGTTAAAAGCCTAAGGCCTAAACCTTAGACCTTAAGCCCTAAACCCTAAAACACAATCTTCATTCACTGCGGCGGAGACCGAACTATGCGGAGCATTGCCTGCCTTGTGCGAGCGTGAGAGTCGAAACCGTAAACCGAGTGTGGCTTCCATAAAATACCCCCAAACCCTGTTCTAATTATTAAGGCCCCTATATTTATTTTGTATTACATCTGACGGCTCGTTCGAAAGCCCAGTTGTTGCAGCCTACACTAGCCCCTAAACTTACTGCCGAAGCCTCTAACATGGCGGAGCCATGTCGTTCAAACATAGACAGGTACTGAGTATCGATAAATCAGCTGACCAATGTGTACAACAGCACATAATCCGTTCGAGAGCACCGTGTGATGCATATGTTGCGAGCACGGGTTAGCAACATCTACCATGGCGAGAGCCTAGAGTAACTGTAGTAGTATGTTGTACATGCGGCCAGAGCAGTATGTCCAGCCTCTGGACTGAACCACACATATGTCTTGACAGCGCAAGGGTACCAAAGACATCAGACGTTCAATGTTTTAATCTTCCGAGAAGCCCAAAACAAGTCAGTTCTGTAGTCCCCAAATCAGTACTAAATTTTATGTAATG
The DNA here is from genome assembly GCA_905231915.1 of Symbiodinium necroappetens. Taxonomy (NCBI): domain Eukaryota; class Dinophyceae; order Suessiales; family Symbiodiniaceae; genus Symbiodinium; species Symbiodinium necroappetens. The sequence goes on along the minus strand of CAJNJA010013598.1, from coordinate 14,316 downwards.
TATTACATGCGAGCTCATGAACAACAACTTTTGCGATGGTTGCAAGGCTTCGTTCTTGACGACCACCTCTGACTTCTTTCAGACAGGATGCGCTGCTTGTCCTACCAACAGCCCCAGATAATCGGAACCGCCAAGCCTATTGAATCTTAAACCCGTAGCCCTGAAGACGTTGTGAATGTGCGGGCAGGAGTCAAGGGGCTCCCCTGCGAAGCTCAACTTCAAGGGTTTTGAACTTCAGCTAGACAGGGAACAGTTCCGCTCTTTTCTGCGCATGACTTGTCAAGATCGCGGTGAAGAGATCCCGTGGAGGCTCGAGAGAAGCTTGTGTCTGCGCGTGGGTGGCTCTTGTTGCTTCCTCGCTGCAATGCTTACCGCAGGTTCGGGGCACGAAAGGACAAAACCAGATAGCCGGCTAGAGACCAAGCTTACCCAAAGATCAACTGCTGAGCCTAGCTCTTTAACCCTAAACGCCAGTGTCCTCTTACCCTGACAGCCCTAAGCCCCAAGTTCTGATCCCAACCCTGCACTGCCGAATCCCATCCAATGTCGAAGTGACGTTTTACCAATTCTATTCCTTAAGGTTCTATCTTGTAGGCATACCATAACACACCCCTTAAGGTTCTCTCTTGTAGGCATACCATAACGCAGCCCAAAGCCTTATTCAAATTCAGTAGGCCCCTATATAGCCCCGAGCCACAACTCCTTTGCCCGCCAAGTTTCAATTGCTCGACGGCACCTACACCAAAGACATGTCCTCGACTTTCGGGACTACTTCCTGTGGCAATGCCCTGTGTCCTCCTTGTTGCTAGGAGAAGTTTCAGCTTAAGAGTTTCAGAGCAAGGGCTGTAGACTTTTCTCGTGTTTTTTTTCAGATTTAGGTGTAGGGCTTTCAGGCTCGGGCACTTTAAATGTATTTGGTTTAGTGTGGGCTGTGCAAACAAATGTTCCCCATGCAGTCATCGTACTCATTGGCCGGACTTTCGTATGGAACTGGGATTCCAAGACAGTTGAAGAAGCCGGAGACTCCTAACTTTTTTGTTTAATCAACTGTGTCTCTTCGGCATTAGAGGCTCGGGTGCACAGGTCATGTCTGTGTGTTCTGCGGAAATCATGCGACTCCCGCACCGCGAGGTTTCCTATTGGAAACAGCATCTCGGCTCATTGGAAACCGTAGCGTCTTTTTGCCGGCAGCTCTGTGCAGAACCATCCCTCTTACGATACGAGCCAGCGTGCGCATCAAGTCGCCAGCAGCTTGACGACACCCCTGTAAGCATTGAGCTGGAAGTAGTTTTAGTTTCAGTTGCAAGATTTCCTTAGAAGACACTGGAAGATCTTAGTACGAAGCTCTGGCTTCGCCATGAGCATGCTGTGTGATGCCAAGGTGCCCCTGTCAAAATGTTGCAGTTTCGTGTCTTAGAGTTGTCAGGATTGCATTGTCTTCCGTTAGCCAAGGAAAGGAGTAGCTGCAATGACTGTGATGATGGTGGTGCTGCTTATGATGAGGAGGATGATGAAGGTTAAGATTCCAAGATGGTGAAGATGGTTGCGCCCATGGAGCTGGCTTTGGATGATGACGGCGATCAATATATTGAGTGGTGGGCTGCTTCTGGTGAGGATGGTCACCCTTATTATGACTATTCTGATCGTTTCCTCGGTGGTCTGATAACCACCTGTTTTGCAGTTGAAACCGATGTGCCATGTGTCACTGCCTAGCTTCCCGAAGGAGATCCTACATTTGCAGAGGAACCGCCACTAGAAAGGGACATTAGCCTCCACCCCGAAAGCTAAAAAAATTGTCCAAGAACAGTGGTGCCATCTACCTGACCGTCTCCTCGTGCCTCAGCGCTGCCACCGGTCTGGATCATCTTGATACTTCATGGGATGTTATGCTTCTTGAGAACATTCTAGCTTGTTTGTGGGTGGCAATAGCTGAGATGACAACATGGGGACAGACTCGTGTTCAGAAAACCTGGCGAGAATTCACAGCCTTGGTGCATTCCAAGACCACCTTCGCTTTCATGTGCTGGTGTGTGAGGAGATTGAAAGCATTAGTAGACACTAGACAACAGTCACATAGTGGCAGAACGTCGAACATGTGGTGCATCGAGGGTGTCGAGGTTTGCAGACTGACTATGCTGTTCTTGCGAGTTCATCCTGTCTCTTTGGCAGTGGAGAGCCTCACATTGCGATGAAGCTCAAAACCCCAGGGGTCTGGCCTCTATGCAGAGCGTGGAACAAGGCTTACAGTGTTTTGACTTTGGTGTTTAGCCCAAGAATTAAGGCTTGAGGCAAGGGTAGGGGGTCTCTGTGCGGCTTAGGTTTTGCGGTCCGGTGATGCTGTGGTTGTCTTGGAATTTCCTTGACACCCAGGAATTCAACCCTAAACTCTTAACCAAGGAATTCAACCCTAAAGCCCTAAACCCAGGAATTCAACACTGGCTTGAGCAGTCTCTCCCTCACGGTGTTCTCCACTTTTACCTTCATCAATGCCTCTCGGCTTCACCCGCCTCCCCGTAGCAGCTTGTTCCGGGTCATAGGAGGTTCTATATAAGGTTTCACAACAGGGTCACATATATACATATGTATATAGACACATACATACATGCATGCATGCATAAATTTTTAAATGCAAACTTACATACATACATACATACATACATACATCCATACACATATACATACACAAATACATATACATATACACATACATGCATACATGCATACATGCATCCATGCATCCATGCGTCCATGCGTCCATGCATCCATGCATCCATGCATCCATACATCCATACATGCATACATGCATACATGCATACATATATACATATATACATACTTACGTTCCTAAACATATATAGTATCTCTGTCTCTCTCGCTCTCTCCATGTATGTATATATATATATACCAGGGTTGCTGTTGGGATTGCGAGATGGTGTAGGACTTAGGTTGTGAGCCTCTGCCAGCATGCGATGATAGACATTTTGGCCCCTGCCCTTTCCGACCACCCATGCCCAGACTTTGCCTTCCGGCGCAAACAAGCAACTTCAGCAGGCAATACTACAAACTTCGTAATCAGGAGAGGCATTCAGCTCGTATTTCCTTAGCCAGCATATCTTTTGCAGTGTCACGGCCGCTACATACGGGCTTCTTTTAGAATGTTCGATGCTTCCGATAAATCCCACATAGACTCTGAAAGCCCTGTTTTAAATCAGCTATGCCAAGGTCTTGGGGTCGTAGCAGGAAGGCACCCTGAAGGCACCCCTAGAACCCTCACTTGCCAGCTCGGGAATCGAAGCCATGCGAAGCCCCTGCAGCACTGCAACTGTAGTGGCAATACCCAGCTCGGCAGTCTTCTAGCCTTCTCAGGTATGACTCGAAGAATGGGTCTTCAAGATGAGCCACAAAGCCTTCATAGGGCCCCAAAATAGACCTCAAGCGGATAGGCTTGACCATGATCTTCATTGCCTTATTCAGTTCTTCCCTTCGAAGATGCGGACGTTCATGGCCACAACCTATTTGTCATTCCGACAACACCAAAAGCACAGAACCTCCCCAAGCCCGAAACCCGAAACCTAAACCCTAAACCCCTAAACCCCAAACCCTAATCCTCTAAACCCTAACCACAAAACCCTAGACCCCTAAACCCTAATCCCTAAACCCCAAACCCTAAACCCCTACACCGGGAAGAAAGCCGTAAACCATCCTAAGCCAAAAACCCCTAAATCTTAAACCCTAAAGCGCTCCACAGACTGGTCGCGGTGCGGCCTTGATCTCGGATGGCACGAACAGCTACATGGTGACGCGGAGCGGCCACCGAGGCGTGGGGAGCAAGTGCTCCTTGAAGGGCTTAGGGCGTAGGCCTTATGGGGTTTTGGGCTTAGGGCTTAAAGGGTTTAGGCTTATAGGGTTTTAGGGTGTAGGGTTTAGGGCTTAGAGGGTTTAGGGTTTTAGGGTTTAGGGTTTAGGGCTCCTTTAAACGAGGCCTTTAGAGGCCACCGAGACATGGGGGCCCTTTATGGCTTCCTTTCACGGTTTCGGGTTTCAGGACCGTACAGGATGCCTTCGAAGGGACCCCTAAGGCGTCCGAAACCCGGCTGTAGGGGATCCTAGACCCCAAAGCAAGTTATATAGGAGCCTTGGTGTTTAGAGTAGGGCTTTGAGGTAGGTTTTATGTAATCGAAGAAATATATGACCAAATTAATGACTCATATACTTCTCAATCTTTATTTATAGAGCCCGTGCAGAGAAGCGACGTCTGTCGGGGTGGTCAAAACCCCGAAAATTTAGTTTAATCCTTGAACCCGAGACTTCTGGTAAGCTTGTAGTAGCCCTTGCGGCGCTTGGCTTATAGGGGTTCTGAACCCTACCTAAAGCGTCATACTCTGTTTTAGGGTTGCCAGTTATCTGTTCCTACAAAGGGGTAGGGCCGGGTAGGGTATGATCCTGTAGGTAGACTGAGGCTGGCAGTGTCAATGTCGATTCGATGGCCTAATCTTAGCGACTTTAGCCTCCTGGCGCCGAACCACTTCAGTACTGTGCTCCAAACTCTCCCGATCGCTGCATGTTAGATTCCGCACGATTGCGCAGCTTCAGCTTCTCAGCATTCAAGCCAATCTCGACTCAACAATACCGCCACGTGAGCTCGAAAGCCTGAACCGTAAACCCTTAGCCTTGCTGTGGAGGCTCTACAATCGTGCGCCCTGGCTGCACATGGTTTCATAGCCACATGGTTTTCATAGCCGGACAACATGACAGATGGGAGGTCCCCTTAGACAGGGTGTCTCTGAAAGGTATTTATACAGGAATGCAAAGATCTAGAAGGGTTTGCGATATAGCAAAACAATATTTCCTTCTAGTCTTTATTTACTTAGTATTTAATTCGTCTGCATATGTGACTATACTGCGACATCATATACCAAAGCCCTCAGGTTGGGATATTTTTGGGGATTCTGGCTTTGCATAGCCGCTGAGTAGGTCTTCGGTTTCCGGGAGTTCTGTAAGCGGCTGCCTCAGCAATGTCGGAGCGTGCTTCTTGGACTCGGAGAAGTTAGTTTATTCGGAGGCTGATGTCGCCGTCTACCACCCAAGCAGGCGAATATTGTGTTTGTAGGGTATCCAAATTGTGCAGACTATGTAACCCGGGCACTTTACGTCTACGACCTTTATATATATATATATATGGATGGGAGAACACCTAGCCCTAGCTATATGTAAATACTTTGTGGTTGCCCGGATTGGGACTGACACGGTTCAAAGAGGATTCCAGGGCACCTCGGCTCAGGTGTAGCTGCATTACGTCGAACCTCCTGACCTGCGATGCGCCGGGTGCCTATGAGGCTTCGCGCGACCATGATCATCCCATGTCTCGAATTATTTGACGAAGCCTTCTCTTGCATTTTTGTACCTGGGGAGGGCTCCTTTCTCTTAAGGGGTCCTTTAAGAGTTCAACCTCAGGGTCGGATCTGCAGCCCCTTATCGTTATGATGTAGACGTTCAGGTCAGGGGTTCAGTATGCCAGCATCAGGCACTGAACACGAAGATACTCGGGTTCCAGTCATGCATGAAGTATGGATTCCGTGTTCGCCCCTTCAGACTTCAACGTGGCGCAGGTAATATCCGCAGAATGTTCGAGTAGGCAGACTAGACACTGGAAGCAAACCGGAAAGATGCGCGCAGAGTAGCCGGAGGGCGGGAAACACGGAAGCAACATGACCCTCAGCCACACCACAATAAATGGACATACTTTGGGGCCTAGCTTACGTACCCCACCCCAACGACAAACATCACACTTGTAGTTTCGCTCTCTATCTCCTCCCTTTCCCCATATCCTCGTTTTCTCTCTATCTCCTCGCTTTCTCTCTTCCTCTCTCTCTCTCTCTCTTCCTATCTCTCTCTCTCTCTCTCGAAATCTATCTCTCTCTCTCTCTCTCTCTCACGCTTGCAACTCTAAGCTCTTGCAGCCCAGGTTTTGTTCAAGGGGAAGCTTTTTCCACCCCCTGAATCTGGCAGCTTTGATCCCATAAACCCTAACCTCAAACCTACCAGCTCTGACAGGGCTTCTGGGCTTCACTCCATAAGATCTTTTTGCTAAGGTCTGTTACACCCGTGATGTTCCAGACAACCGACGCCACCCTGACGTCGAAACCTTCCTCGGACCTCTTGGGTTCAAGGGTTCAGTTTACGGTTTAGGGTTTAGGGAGTTACATGCAATAATCAGGCTGCCACAAGGTGCTTCTAAGGGCGTGATAGCAGCGTTGTATCATAATTTGGGGTACTTTGAAGGTTGTTGTAAAGGCACTTGTTCCAAAGGTTGGGGTTTAAGATTCGCAGGATGAGGAGCAGGGGATTTCGCCCTAAGCCATAATCCCTACACCCTCGGGGGCTTTAGAGCGTAGGCGTAGTAGTGGGACTTCGGATGAAAACCGTGCAAGGCCGACTTTGAGTCGGCAATAATATATTAGTGTATACTGTATACTGCTATATTTGTTATATTTATGTTATCATATTTTCCGTGTCTTGTAGATCTAGTCTACACTCTTCAGCAGTGTCGATTGTCATGCCGCCAACTGACAAGTATCCGATTTCCCAACCCTCTTTGCCGCCATACTGCCGCAAAAACCTCAATTCAAGTCAGGGGCGCGGGGAGTGGGCCGGCATTTCAATCGCTTCTGGCCGATGGTTTCAGTTCGGTTATCTGGCTTGGCGTACTCCCAAGCACATGAACAGCCGTGCCGTCGAAGTGAGTCGAAAGGCTGTGGTAAAGTATTCGCGCGAGACAGCCATGGCATCTTTTGGAACAATTGTTTATGCTCCGCACCTTTTGGTTTACACCTCTAGTCATCGCTCGTCTTGCACTTGTGCTGTCGCTCGTTTGTCCATTGAGATTTGGACATAGATCTCCGCAGTCGAAAGCTGTGGTTTAGCTGCTTCCCTTGCCCAGGCATATACAGGCATATATATATATACACATACATACATACACAGACACACACACATATATATATATAGAGAGAGAGAGGAATACACTATAGTAGCCTTAATATAACATGCAGTGTACCTGCCCGTGCTTCTGGTTTCGCCAGGAGTGCGTGTCCATCACGGCAGACTCAACTTACGACATGAGTGGGCCTTTTGGCTTCGGCAGACGAGGTCAGTTGTCACTTGTAGAGCTTAGGGCTAAGCATTTAGGGTTCTGGGTGTTCTGAGAATAGGATCCTCGTGCCCCTACTCTTCAACTTTGACGAGTGAGCTTATTACAGTCGTGGTAATCAGCGTGCGTTTTTGTTCTCATGCATGTCCTTCGTTTATGCTCTATAGACTCTATGCCGCGGGTCTATGTGCCGATGCATAAGATCACCAATGGCATGCGCGGCTCGCGGCCCAGGAGATGTCATTCTACTAGAACACCCAGAAGCTCTAGTCTAAGCCCCAAGCCCTACGCCCTAATCAAAGAGCTTTCGTTTCTTCCTACTGTAGAACTCCTACCAATCTCGAAAACGAAGGTCTAAGCGCTGTTAGGGTTTAGGGTTTAGGGTTTTGGCTTTCAGACAACAAAGACGACATGAGCGAAATCTGCGTATGGCTCGTATAGCAAGTGAGCCTGACACCCAAATTCAAGCGTTGTGCAATGAGTTCAGTTTCAAGTTTGCTGGTGTCTTGCTGGCACACACCCAAAGCCCACCCAAAGCCCGTGCTGAAAAAGGGAAAGGAGAGTTTAGGGCAGCATAAAGAGTCATGAAGTAGTCATTTCTCATCCGTTCCAGCATGTTGGGAGCAGGCGAACATACTGCTCGTCACATCCAGCACCAGGCACGCTATACCCTATAGAAACCTAAACCCCTCAACTGGTTACTCTCTTGTTGCCGCTGCAACTGATGGGATGTCATGTCTAGTCTCACGCCGACCTCGTACCATGAACCTCGCCTGGCTGGTCCGAGTTGTGAGAG
>CAJNJA010013597.1:0-12590 GCA_905231915.1 Symbiodinium necroappetens | reverse complement strand
CAGTGCGACTGCCACTGGGACTGCTACGGCTACTGCTGCTATTACTACTACTACTACTACTACTACTACTGCAACAACAACAACTACTACTACTACTACTACTACTGCCACTACTACTGCCACTACTACTGCCAGTACGACTGCCACTGCTACCACAATTTCAATTGGATGCTGCGCGAGCGTGCTCTGCGCTTGGCGGGCGTACTGCCGAATGCCGCGCTCATGTGAAACTGGGATAAGCTGACTCGGTATTCATCGATAGAGAAAAGACATGACGAAGGCATGGCATCAAATTACTTAGTGTCATCAAGGCTGACTCGCTGACGAGCTCGGTCTACCTCCGTCACCCTCAGCTCAGTGTGAGCCAAGGCGTCCGATGCTCACGAACCAAGGCCTGATGGGTCGTACTCAGCGTAAGGATTGCGAGCAGGATGCTGCAGACAGTACCTGTTTCGATGCAAGGTGCGCGATTAGGCTTACATCTGTATGCGCTTGGCACGGGCGGCGGGCCTGACGTCTTACGTAGAGCCACATCTGCCGGCCTAAAGCGCAAGTCTCCCGAAGCAGCTGTATTTTTGACAGGCCGGCTAGTCACTGGTCGCGAGTGACGCCTCGCCTTAGCAAAAAAGCGCCAACAGGTGACGCAATGTTAAAGGCAGCAACTCTGTCAGCGAGCGTGCATTAGCTGGTGCAAAATGCAATGTACGGCTGGCCTGAACGTAATCAAGGAGCCTTGCGATAGGCCGGCGAGTTTACGCTAATAACGACTGGCAAGCCCATCACATTTCAGCTTGAAAAAGTTGAATTGATCAGGCTGTGCCTGCATTACGCAAGGCTGTGCCATTTTGCTTTGATTCAGCGGCGGCCATACGATTGGTATTCATGCCGATGCCAGGGTTCCTGCTCAAGGGTGCTGCTCCTCCTCATCATCGTCCTCATAACCTGGTTCCAACTCCAGGAGTTCCAAGACCAGTGCTCTGACCATTCTTCATCTTGTCAGGCGTCCGAGGAGGAGGCAGCCTCTTTGGGGCGCTTGTTGGCCTGCGCCTGGGCCCAATAGTGTTGTTTGGCTCGCTTCTTTTTGATGCTTCTGCATCATGAACTATACGGACACGCAGGTCGGGGTATTTTTGCAACGGATCATTCTGGAATAGAGCCCCGCCGACTTTGAAGCATGATTGTGAGAACCGTATTCAGAAGCCACGAGGTCAAATTCAAGGGATTTGTAGTCCTTGGTGAAGAGACGCTTCCTGTCTTCATGTTCCCACATCTAGGAGGAAAACGCACCAACCAGACCATGGATATTTGCGGCGTCGCGAGCTCCACACAGTCGTCATCACATGGCCTGTGGCAATGGTGACCCGCCATCCTTGGTCAAGACTGGGTTTCGACCTTCGTGATGGATCGAAACAAATCAGGGACTTTTGAGCGCAGCGACCTTAGTGTACCACAAAGGGCGTTGCTCCTGCGATGTTAGTCCTCCGATGACCACGGACGTTGAACCCAGCCAAAGCTTTGATCCAATCTTGCAATGCAGGGGTTTGAAGTTGGTGGATCACGCCTTCCCTGGTGGGTAGTGCATCATCATCAGGAATGTCCTGGGTGACGTATGTTTCGGCGTCTTGAATCACCAACAATTGGCAACCTTTCAAGAACAACCAACACGAGGTCATGGATCAAGCATCTTGCTTTCAATAGCTGTAAATTACGCGACGGTAAGGTCTATTGTTATCTTCAGTTTTGCCGTTTGGGTGTGGGCATGCGTGACCTTCTGTCTTCGCCATTCTTCGCCCCCCCCCCCCCCTCGAGAGTCACTGAATCAAGGCGTTACTACAGGGGCCTGAATAACTAATTAAGTATTCCCCTTGTAGCCTTCATATACTTAGGCTGCCCTTTAGGCTACAGTATGCCCTCTGCAACTGCCTGCAACCCTATTCTAGTAACTGGGGGTCCCTGCCCTATCTTCTCGTCTTACCCCCTGAAATCGGGCTGAGAGTCGTCGCTTCCCACCCCCTGACATCTCGGCCTGGCCGCTTCAAACTGCGTAGTGAATGGAAATGAGCTGAGCAGCTAATCCAGGGTTCAGGCTGCAAGGCCGTACATAAACACTAAACCCTCAACCCTCACGAGTTGGCCGCAAGCTCCGCAGCGGGGCCCACTAAGCGAACAGTTTCATTGCATCACCGTGCAACAGAACGTCGCGAAAGAAAGTCACAGATTTGCGACTGCTGTGCTGCACATACAATGACATAGATTGCTTCTCTCTGTTAAAGATACTGTGTGCTGCAGACCAGCTCCTGTACGAGGCTTGTGCGCAGTATCACGAATATGCAGCACACAAACAAACACAAACACACAAACACGCACAAAAACAAACAAACAAACAAACAAGCAAACAAACAACCAAACAAACAAACAAACAAACAAACAAACACACGCACACACACACACACTTGCAGATCAGTCATCCTTACTTAGATGGATGCTGTTTGCGCTAGTTCCGCTAGTTCACTACATAGACTTCTCTTCTGCAGTCACATCTCACGATATGCAGCAGCTCACGACCTGCAACAGAATCAGAATGGCTGCAGAATAGTTTCAGTCTAGATTTGGTTACTCCAGTGCCACAGGGGCCCACTGGCTAATCCGAAAGCAGGTACGTCTGCCGGATCAGGCCAGATATCACCATGCGCTGACAGTGCCTTCGTTGGGCAGTGACTGTCAGGCATGCACTGCCCCCGCTGAAGTCGTCTACATCCTGCCCTTTGTTTTTTTACCAATGCCGCCTACATCCTGCAGAACAGGATTTGCACACACACACACACGTCACACACACGTCACACACACGTCACACACACGTCACACACACACAAAAAAAAAACAGACACACGCAACAACAACACAAAAAGCAACAGGACCCTATGCCAGCCTGGAAAGTGAACTTCGGATGCATCCAAGCCATGATTGGCTCCTGAGTTTCCAGTACAATCATTGCAACCGAGCTCTTCTACTGCTGTTGGCATCTAATCAGAAGTTGAAACTTGCGCCGTGATGCCGAACAATCTGAATCAAGTTTCGCGGAAGGAGAATAGACCCCTGTAGTACTTCTTACGGTGCCCTCATAGTATCCCTCGGAATTATAATTCCCTCATGGTGGCCCTTATCGTAAGCTAAGTACCAGTTTTCAGACCCCGCGATTGGAATGTCGGGGGGAGGTTCTCTGTCTTTTTGCGGGACTTCTCTATGATGCTGCTTTCAGGGAACCCTGAAGCCAGACAAAGTCCGGGGATGAAGACCGATCCCATTCTCTGGAGGAGCGGAATTATCTTGACAAAAGCAATACAAAGGTACCAAGGAGCAGTGTGTCCATACTTCCAGAACTGCTTGTACAACCCAACAGGGCCGCGATCGTACTGATGGAACATCTTGGCATCGTCGCAATACCTGGAGATTCGGTACCAAACCTACCTCAAGACCTGAACCCCGATGGTGCTGACATCACATCTCACAACCTTCATGCAAGTCTGCAAACCCTGTAAGAGGTTGCAAGCTGCAACCCTGACAAGCAACACAACCGTAAGGTTCCACAAGGTTTAGGATTTAGGGCTTGGCAGAAAGTTGGGACATGGATTAAGGATGATTAGTGCCGTGATTCCCTATACTTTACCTTCAAGGGCATGAGGACAATGATGTTCCAACTGTCTGGCTTCCTTAGGATAGTGAAATATGATGTAGTACAGTAGAGAATAATATCATATGGTGTAGCATAGTACAGGATAGTAGTTAACAGTATAACAGAAATACTTAGGGAGCCTCAACCCTGTGCCCTGCCTGGTGTAGACGCCTCGCTCTTCTCGCAGGCGCCAGCAGAATTCGATGTCTTCGAACCCCGGGCCTGATCCCGACTCAGAGCCAGCCCAAGCTTTGGGTTTAGGTTTTGTGATTTGGGGCTCGGCTTCAGGCTTCAGGGGTTTGGGCTTTTGGGTTTCGGTTTTAGGATTTAGGGTTTAGGGGCAGACTCCGAGCTGGATTTTAGTGCTGCACCTTCAAGAGAAGGATGCGTAGAAATATAGCAGTCTCTGTCAATGAGGGACCCCAACATAGACATTGACCAGGAGGATCCTCACTACCGTACTTATTGCAGAAAGCGCACCGAGGTCTTCTTTGACAACATGTGGATGTGATGGAGCTTGAGAGTTTTAGTGCAAGACCCTATAGAACAAGGGTTCGGCCTGGGAGTATCATACTACATTTTGCTGCAGCATATCCTAGTACACCATCCCGCTCTACATTATATAACAGTATATGTTGTAATTGTATACTCTTTTGTATGTCTACGGGGTTCTAGGTGTCAGGTTGAGGGTTCGGGCTGCCTTGGATCAAGCTCAGTGACTCGGCTTGGGGTACTTAGGGTATGGCTTCCATGGTCGGGGAGTATGGATCAAAGCAGGACCGCTTCAGTAGACACGTGATGGTTGAGGTGGGAGCTTTAAGAACAACGCTTCAAGTCCCAGTAAGATAGAGGCTCTGAGAGAGCCCCACAGCCCTCATGCCGCAATCAACCTTCAACCCTCATGCCCCAACCGCGCGATTCCGTGCCTCAAACTCCAAAACCCTCATCATTGGCTCCCCCTCTTCTCGCATTACCCGAATAGATTACTCTGAACCTCGAACAGACGTAACCCATACCCTTAACCCCGTAAAACCCTCAACCCCAATTCCCTCACGCTAACCCCTATACCCTGAGAATACCCAATGCTGCGCCATGGGTTGATGCCAGGCGGCGCGAGAAGATCGGGTCGAACTCCGCCTGATGTGATCGGGCTTCGGGTCGTTACACTACTGAGCTCTGAATTACCTGAACACCTATAGCCTACGGCTGAGGGAGCCAAGTATGCTCAGAGGGTTTAAGAATCTGCCGCCACCTTTGATGCAGACAGACCCTGAACCTGAAACCTTACTTTCAGGGGCCCTGAGTCTTCGAAGACGCGAAAGCCCCGACGCGGAACTTCCTCCCACACCGTGCGTAAACCGGCCCACCAACCGGAGAGTCTGCCAACAACTCCCCGAAGAGCCTGGAGGACACGACTCTATGGGGGGAGCCGGTCATCGTTCGCTACTTGGAACCGTAGAGAGTAACTGCAAAATTCGTAATTGTTGGGAGAGTTGGGAACAGTTTCGTGAGCCAGGCGAGGACGACGAGACACTTTCCAGTCTTCTACCATATCTGACCTAAGGACATGTCACAAACCTTGCAAGGGTCCCTTTTAGGGTCCGTTTTGCAAGGGTGCCGTACTATTTCGGTATCTAAATAGGGACCCTATTTTGTTGAGCACCGGAAGCAGCCCGGAGCCCAAGGTCTGGACTGTAACCTGGCCCTGCCGCCAGGGCACGTCGCCGATGGAGTTGAGATCGACACTGAAATTGCAGGTGCCTGGTTGTGGCAGATACCAGGGGTTTTCCATTCTCAGATCGAGGTCTACCTAGAGTGACCAATGCTCCTTTAAGCACATGTCCCTGTTGTTTGAGAGGTACCTTGGTTACTCCAGGCAAGCGCAGGGGATTACACCAGGATCAGGTCCAACTGCATCTGCGGATGCCAAATTTGCCTCTTACCATGCCGCAGCTAGGTTCCTGGCCACTGGATCCTTTCACACCACCTTGGAACAGTAACTATTGAACTCCTCAAGCTTTGGGGTCCAGACCCGAAAGCTCAAGGAACACTCTGACGAAAGCCTAAACCCTTAACCCGAAACCCTGAGGCCTAAACCTGAAACATCCTGAAACCCTAGAACCTAAATGCCACTCCAGCAGGATCGAGGAGCAGCCGTAGAGCAGCACATCCTTCTCGTCGTCCCAGGTCCATCCTTCTGGATATTTGAGGCTGTAGGGCACTGTAGGGTACCTTAAACCCTGAAGCCCTGCAAGCTAAAGCGCTAAATCCTCAAAATATCAAACCCTAAGATGCTGGTGTTTCGATGATTCAGGAGCCAAGCTTACCGACCAGAAACTGCTACTTGTAGAAGGCATACTGCAAAGCTTGACCGAACCAACACCCGAAAGTGCGACCGACTCTCATTTCATGGAACTGACCCCGGCTGTTGTGAATTTCGGTGGAAATGCCTAATCACAGACTACGGAGCAACACTGTTCTGATCATCCATATACGACTCCTCAACTCAAGGCCCCGAAACTCTGAATCCTGAATCGTCTAGCAACAGCTACATCTCGAACCGACACCTGGCTATTCCTCGTGAGGTTCTGGATTTCTGGTCGGTACAGTAGATGTTGGGTGTCGGCCTTAAGGCTTCGGGGGGTTTGCGTATGGAGTCTCGAGGTTCGGATTAGGTGTCTGGCGGTTTAGTGTCAGCGAAGCGACGCACGGGGCGCGACTCAAGGGGAAGTATTTCCTGGAGATCAAGTTCAAAGCCAGAGACATCGCAGCCTTCATATGCAACCTGAAAAGATGCTCCCGTGTGTCACGTTGCCTCAAGCCCCCTGCAGATCAACACATGGGATTTTAGAACACGATTTCTGCAAGGACTTCTACCGGGTGCCCCTGTGGTGGAGATACTCCTGGCGTCTTAAACCTTGAATCCGATCAACCCTTGTCCCTGAAGCCTTGTCTTTTCACCCTCAACTTCCGAGTCTCTGGCTAGGGCCATCTACGTCCTAAATTCAGGGTCGGATCTAGGGGCTTCTCTCAGCTTGCAGGCAGGACACGACCATTGAGGTTGCCGAAGTGGTCGTGGAAGCGGCCGGTGTGGCCTTGTCCCCACGTGTTCAACAGACGTGGAATCTGAGGCTTGGCGAACTTGGCGATGTTCGTGTTTGCTGACCTCTGCTAAGTCCTTGAAGGCGATGCTGTAGAACGTAGTGTAATCCATGAACCCTGAACCCAACCCTAAGCCTACTGCAAACCTGGCGAGGCCAACTTCCCGGCCCAAACCGCTGATGGAATGAAGACGGGAAGTAGTATAGTGACCCGAACATTAGACAGGGTTTGGGGATCTACTATTACTAATAACCTTCAATACCTAGAATATTCCAACTATTTTGGCTTCCAATTAGTCGGGACTTGTCCACGGGGGCCTAGAATCATGCCTTCCTAACGTCAACCGAGACCCCTGAGCCCGAAACCGCCATGAGCGTTGCGCCGACAGAATGTGATACAGCAGTCGTATGCAAGATCTACTTGAATCCGCGGAGTTTGCGCTCAGCTGACAGCGCTCAGGGAACTCAAGGTGCCTTCCGTAGGAAAAGAACTCAGGCTGCTGCCTACATGAGTATCCTTAGATACTCCAGACAGGGCTGAACATATCATATCCCATTTTTACAGCTCGCAGAAAGGTTTTGGTAGTTCTTCGAACGTGTCTTCTGCCGAAGTGAAGCGCCGCAACATAATTGAGACCTGCTTCGGGGAGATAAGTCGAGTGAGCAAGTCCGCCGATTACCAGATAGTAGACTAATTCGACCATGCTGCACCCACTCATGAATCCCAGACCCGGCCCTAAGCCCCAAGTCTGACCAGGCCGTTTCCATCCTACGGCAGCCGAGTCGCTTCTATCCACCGAGATTGTGGGGCCCGAGACGATGCCGGGACTGCACAGCGACGGCTTGACGGTGATGCCCCGGCAGTCCCAGCGATGGCAAGAACAAGAATGATGCTGCAAATGATCGCCGTAATCATGACCGTGCTAATGGAGGTAGTAACCACTACATGCAACAACCATCATGACAAGTAATTGTCCCACAAGCAAAAGGTTGGAGTCTCCGCAGTACTGACCACTAGTAACTAGTAGCAGAAGCACAAACAGTAAGATTCAACACTGCCGGCCAAGACTAGTGACTAGTAACTAGTACAAACGTCCAAGCTGAAACCGAGCAGCCGCCTTAGAAACACAGGAGTCGTGCAGAAGCAGCAAGGGTAGGCACGGTAGTCGATTACACAGAACGAATGCAGTAATCAGTAGACTGAGCATCATTTAACCGGAAGTGCTGGAGAATATGAAGCTGTCTTTAAAAGCATGGTTGCCAAAAGCTGTAGCGGCTTGTCTTGAACGGGGACCCTCGTATCGGAGGTCGCTTTGCATTGGAAGTCCCTTGGGCTTGCAGAGTGTTTAGGGAGCCTGGAGGTCAACCCTACATGCACAAGCACTTGCCATTGTCAATTTGTATTCGGATGCAAAGAGGCGGAGCGCGACCGTTGGGAGATCAGGCTGGGATTCGGGCATTTTGCTCGGAGCACCGCTGGGCTTCGTGTCGGCTTGGGAAGGCCTTGGACTAGACGGGTGCTGACGCTTCGAAACATCTTGAGACGACTTCAACGCCGTCGGCACTGGTTTTGGGACCAGTAGAGGTCGGAACCGTCGGAGTAGATCAGGTCGGCAAAGAGATCCTGGCTCCACCACACTCCGGTCCATGCGGGTGGCACTGGGCAACGCTCCTGGATGGCCTGAGCCCATCCCACGTACCCCTGAAGCCGATGCTTCATCCACCGCAGGCCCCCATAATCTTGAGGCCAGGGACCACGACGGTCCGGCGGGCCAGGAACGGCTTCGGGATAAGGGACAAACTTCCAATAGCTGAATCTGAAATTCCGCATCTGATCCCAAAAACCTTTGCCTTCATCGGAATCGCCTTCATCGGAATCCCAGCCCCCCCTTTGTCGGATGATGCAGAGCCTTTCTATGCAGAAATCCCGGTAAAATTTGGTGTAACCGCCAGGAATATTCTGCTCGATGAAGCCCTTGTCGCACTCTTCCGGTAGCAGTGGAGGCATGTCATGCTCGTAGTCGAAGACACATTGAACGCCCCCCCACCACTGGCACGCGCCGAATTTGTTGTGATAGCGGTCGAAAACATAGCGATTCGTGCATGCATCGTATGATGTAAAAATCTGGCAACCATCCAATCCGCCAAAAAAGGTGCGCCCCCAGCAGCCAGCAAGGGGCTGCTGTGTGCGGTTGCCCGCAGGCTCATCCACCGTCACGATCCGCGTGGCCAAGGAGCTGCAGGTGAGGGCCGCCGACAACAGCAGGAGCATGGAGAGTGCCATGCCGGTTGGCAAGCCACAACAGAATAAGCAAACGACGAAGAAATGACTTGAGCTTCAGGCTTCGCAGGCTTGAGACTGCCACAGAAGGCATAAAAAAGCACTTACGGCAACCGCAGCCAGACTATGGGCTCTTACGATTGCACATCTACGCCAGGGCAGCAACAGCCTGTCGACATTCTTGATTATTGTCTTGCTGGTTCTGCAGCTCTGCTGATTTTGGACTGGTTTGTCAGGAGTCGTGAGGTTGGGATGGAATATATGAAAACCTCAAACTTCAGGGAGCTTATATAGGCTTCAAACAGCACGTATGTCAGCATAAGCACCCAATACTGGTCCAGCAGAACAATGTCAGCCACGAACTTTGGTCTTGCTGCTGACAAGAGAAGAGATTAAGGCTTCAGCAGTTTTTGAATGGTTCGCATGCATGTCTCCATGACCCTAAACCCTAAACTAAAACCTAAGCCCTAAGCCAACTCGAGCCTCGTGTTCTGAGCATTCAGCATCGCCTGCAGGGGAACACGAGATTTCGGCTCGGGGCTTCGTAGCAAAAAACCTGTCGGAATTATGCTCTTTTATACCTGGGGCAGCCAAGGTACAAGTTAGACCGGTAAAGACCCCAGATAGCTAGGGAAGCATCAGAAAGGTTTCGGACATAAATGGTTGTCAAAGGTCTTGACGAGGAAGCTCAAAGTTGGCTCTTCCTCCAGGTAGTTTGGCGCCGCAAGCGCTGTTTTAGGCTCAGGCTTGCCAATCTGCGACAAGCACTGTCTGGGCTCACTGTTCTTTGCATGCCTCAATGGCGGCTTGTGGCGGAATTTAAACTCACCCGGCCTTTCCATTCTTTCGGGTCACTGGGCCGGGCGCTTGTCAAACTCAAGAATTTCTTATCCCTGATAGTGACAGTCGATCACTCATCGTACATCTTGTACGTCAATCGGGACGTTTGTGCTGGCGTCTTGGAGGCTTCGCGCCCAAAGAAATCAACTAAAGTTCGTTGATACTTCTTTGGCAACTTTGGCGGGTCCAGGAGCGTTTTTTTTGACCCGGCGTGTGCACTTCTTGCTGGCGTTGGCTAGCTTTCGAACCGGCAATCAGCCCCACCCGCTGCACTCCGCGCCCGACTGCACCCCCTTCCACCTGCATGCCGCCTGCATGCCGACTGCATGCCGACTGCATGCTGCTGCACCCCTTTCGCCGGCGGTGGACACGGCACATGCCACCTGCATCTCGCCTGCATGCCTGCATGCCGCTGCAACCCCTTGCGGCGGCGATGGACACGGCGCGGCCCCTTACTTAGCTAGAACCCCTCATAGCCAAAGATAGCTGTGGAAAAGCCGAAATGCACTTGATTTCAAAGGTCGTATCCTCATTCAAGGATACATTGACTCCTGTAGGGAAGCCTGAATAAGTTAGCAATCCTGTTTGTTATAGTGTAATTAAAATACCCCAAAGCCATTCAGCTCCTCGCAATTCCACTGACCGAATTTGAAGCGGCTTTCGAAATCTGTGCAATAGTTGTGCATGGTCTGAAGGGTTTAGGGAAACGGTTCAACAACGGTCACTAAACAGGTTTAATTAATATGCGGGCCCACAGGGTTTGGGGCTATAGGTTCTACTAAAATCACACAGGCTCTGCAATCGTCGAGCCTTTGCAACGGAAAGACCCAAAGGCCAAACCGAGAAACCGTGTACCTAATATAAGAGCCTTAACATATAAATGGATAAGGTCTTGGAGTCCCTGAGAGTATACATAGCAATAATAAGCAATCCAGAGAAACTACATCGGTGATCTATATGTTATAGGGGCCAGCCACCTGGAAAAAAACGATGTCAGGGCTCTTCGAAATGGTGCCCTTTGATGCTCAGTCTCCATCTGAGTGAAACCCTAGACCTCAACCGAACCTCCTAAACCCTGGTCTCTGTACCCCAAGCTTCTGCTAGACCTTAGACACAAGTTGCAAAAACCTTGAACCCTCAGCAGTGGGCCTTGCACGCTGAGCCTGACTTAAACACTGGCCTCACGACAGGCAAGATCTCTTAGAAGCTTAGGAGCTTCAGGATTCGGGGATCGTTCGAGATCAGAATGCACAGAGCGCCACACCTCCGTCCAGCCCGGATCGGGAGCGGCATCGCTGTCCGTGAGGCAAACTACAACGTCCATACCTGCCATTGACTTTGGGGGCATTGTGTTTAGGGCTGCGGTTTTCTTTTAACACCTTCTGTTCATGCTCGCTTCCTCAGTCGGCTGGCACGGAGGTCAGCTGATTACGGACCGTTGTCCAGGCCACTGCGATTGTAGGTGCTTGGTGTTGCCTTCGCAAGACATTGACACTGATCGGAGAGTTTGATCCTCCCGTTTTCAAACTCGAACTGCACAACTTCTCTCAAAGGTCCAACGCACACGTGATACTTCGGGCTTAGGAAGTTGAGTTGGGTGGCTTTTTGGATTGCCATTTTCTCCCGCCTCTCTGGCATGATGGTGAGACAGTGGGCACATGGGGCGGCTTAAAAACTGCCGGTTGAGTGCATACCTGTATATACTGGTTTTGCCAGTTTGTGTGCAAAGGGACGCGCCGTGTATGTTTTGCGAGTGATCTTGTTTGTGTAGAACAACCAAATTTGCCTAGGCAACTCCTAATCTCCCCCTGGCGATGTGGAACATCTGCGCTTGGCGTAAAGGGTCTTCTTGGGGCGTGCGCAGATTATCTCCTGCCCGCTTGGCGTGTCTTTCCATCAAAAATTCTGAAAGCAGTTCTACCTCCTTTTGTCCACCTATTTCCGCATTAGCTTTCTCAATGACTCTTGCCTTCGTATTTGCTTTATTTACACAAGTGGTATCCATTCCTAAAACCTTCCGCAAGCCTCGCAGCTGAAATGTGTTAACTCTTCTGGGCCGGTGTCAGATGTACAGCTTCAAGTCCATACAGCAGCCTGTTCTTGATGATAGCATCATGCATACCTTGTTTCCAATGCTTAAGGCAGTTGACGGATTTGCAGAAAGCCCTCAGCTTGAACCATAACTTGAGTAACTTGAGAGTTGACAGGCGTTTTGGACCCAGCAGAAGCCCTTCGACACCCAGCACATACACCTGTGCCCTCAAACCCTACATGAACCTAGCCTTAGAGTCCCTTAGAGATCCAGTGCTCCGGCTCCCTCTGCTATGGGTTCCCCTCATAAACAGAGCCTGGAACCCCTGATGCCTCGTGCCCACTGCCGCAATAGCCGGAGCCCGACCGACCGAGCCCCAGCTGGCCCAACATTCTTCCAAAGCTGGACCTCGGAAAGAAGCGGTGTGGGGTTGATCTAGGGCTTACGGTTTCAGGTTTGGGGTTTGGGGCTTAGGGCTCAGGGTTTGGGGTGTAGGGTTCAGGGTTGTGTGATCCCGTGCCCCGCAGGCGGCTGGCGTTCAGAAACTAGTGAACTAGTTGTAGTAGTCAGTGGTAGTAGTAAGTAGTAGAGCAGTTGTTGTTGTTGTCGTCGTCGTAGTAGTAGTCGTCGTAGTAGCAGCAGCAGCAGGAGAACTAGCAGTAG
>CAJNJA010013596.1:0-12590 GCA_905231915.1 Symbiodinium necroappetens | reverse complement strand
ATGGGGTTTAGGGTGGGATTTTTCTATGTGGATCTTGGTGTGGGTCTTATGGTGGTTCCATCCTAGGGGTATTCCTATGGGTCTTTTGGTGAGGTTAGGGTTGAGGTATAGGTTGTTATGGTTTGGGGTGCTAGGGGGGGGTGCATGGTTAGAAAATGGAAATGGTCATTGCTAGCTGTATATGGAGAGACAGTCAGTCGCATACATACAGGCACAGATGCAGACAGAGAGAGAGTGTGAGAGAGAAAGAAAGGGAGGGATAGACAGCGACGACCTGTACAGATGTCATTTCTTGGAGGGGTTCGTCGGGTCTTCTGCAGAAGTTATCGCCCGCTCTGGACTAAACTGGGGATGTCTAGAATGCTGTTGGTGATGGTCATGGTGACACATGATGATGCTGACGATGAGGCCGGTGCAGGTAGACAGTTCAAGTACAGCTCAAAGAAACATTTACGACGACATGCGATCGGCATAGACTTGTGCTAACCTAGCGTGTGACATGGTCAGGAGCGTGCTGAACTCAGCGGGAAGACCCAGAGATTGGTGTCCCTCCTCGAAGAGATCTTCGATGCAAACGATGCCCGGTTCAAAGAGTCTCAGGTTCAAGGCCCTCCAATTTATTGATGCGGCCTTTGGTCTCGCCCGACCCACTCCTCTTCCTCCTTAGATTGCGAGTCTTAGCTGCTCCGAGGAGAAGGCAGTCATTTTCGTGACGCGCATCGATGTCATCGAGTTGCTGCGCCTGGGCCGCACCTGCGACAGCCACGCAAGGCGCCTGCAGGCCTTTGATTGAGTTGAACTTTGAAGCCAGTGACAGGATCAAGATCTACTGCCTTTGATTGGGATGAGTATGGTAACTGCCATGAACCTTGAGCTGCTTTGCGCCCAGACCAGCTGAGGAAGAAGCTCCTTCAGCTCAAGTTTGCCAACACCGAGATCTTGACCTTCTCTGGCAAGTTGTCCTTGGAGGCACAGCAAACCTGAGCAAGAAGTATAGTCGCATGGTGGGAGTACGAATATTCTGGCCCTGACACAAAGAGGTTTCTCAGGTAAAATTCATGTTGCTCGTCTCCATAAACCGGGTCATGTGCACATCCCATTTCTGTGCAATCATTCGCAGCGTTCATGTATCAGGAGTGAGGGTTTGGGCCATCTAGCCGCTAGTGTGAGAGCCGCCTCAAGAGGTCGAGGTGGCCTGGGATGTCAGGGTGATCGTGCCGTCTTCGGTGGTGTGAGCGGTCGCGTCGTAGTAGTAGTAGTAGTAGTAGTAGTGGTAGTAGTAGTAGTAGTAGTAGTAGTAGTACTACTACTACTACTGCTGCTGCTGCTGCTGCTGCTGCTGCTGCTGCTGCTGCGCTGCTGCTACTACTATGATGATGACGACGACTACTACTACCAGCACCACTGCCGCTAGAAACTACCACTACGACAATCGCCTCTACGAGCATGGGTACGGCTACAATGACAAAAACGACGCTACTGCCACCACTACTCCTTAACCGTGGAGATTCGGATTTTGTATCACTAAGCCACTATAGTAGTCGCATCAAAAAAACCCTGGTATGTCGAAACACCTGCTGTGCCACCTCCGCAGGAGCGCGCTCAGGTGGAGAGGCGCTTCCAAACAGACTCCAGGTGTCAGATTCTGCTGATGACGCTGCAGCATCTTGACCCTATTGACAATTAGAACAGGGCTTGGGGGTATATTTCACTACAACTATAATAAGGAACCCCCAAAATAGTATAGGTAATGATTAAGGCCCCTTCTACTGTGCACTGTTGCAGCATGTTGCACAAGATGCCGGGTTCGTGTGGGTCTAGAGTCAGAAGCAGAGCGGGCCCAAGGCTTTTTTGGACCAGGCAGGGACATAGCCAAAATTGACGCAAGGCCGTCCGCACATTGACAGTGCATTGGTTTGCCCGGCCTGCCACCGGTATTCAAAATACAGTACTGTAATGGTAGTCAGGCAACATTCCTCCATCAGCAAGGTTAGGGGAGGATAATGAAGACATTCGCAGGGCCTAGCAGGCCTAGCAAATCCAGCGCGGGATTTTGTTTATCCTCTCCCAAAATAAGCAAACTTTTTTGACAGAGCCGTCCACGTTGACCATGCGAACACTGTCTTGGCAGAAGGTAGGCGTTGCTCGGAGACGCTTCGACAACATTACCTATAATATACTGTAAGATACTATAATATGCTATAATATACTATAATTATACTATGATATACTATAGTATACTATAGCATCATGGGTATGTCGGCACAGGGTACTTCTCCACGAACGGAATTCGGTTGCTTGTTGAGCGTGTTTACGACGCATTGTTGCCTTGGTTAGTTCATCTGATTGCACGGCTTGTTTTATCTCTACTTTGCCTCTTTCCCTCTGGTAGCTTTGCATTCGTGCGCGAGCTTTCTGCATCTTAGTGAGACCTCACCTTCGGAATCCTTGCAGCTCAGGTGTGGAGGCATCGGCCTGAACTTGACCGCCGCCAACCACGTGATCCACTTCGATCGATGTTACAATCCCGCGAAGGAAGCCCAGGCATCGGAAATAAAGTGCCGACGTAGTTCTTCTCCTGTTTTCGGGTACGGGCCTCGAGAAGGCTTCTATGCTAGCCGGGCTCAGGAAACAGCCCATAAAGAATCCCACTGAAAAGCCCAACGCCTGCAAGTCCCAGTGGCCCGAAAGGCTACCGACAGGTGCCACCGCTTGGGCCAGCAGAAAAGTGCCAGCGACCCAGATTCCTTTTAATATATATATATATTATAGTATATCATACTATATTGTAACTATACTTGTATTCTTTAGAGTGTAAGATGGGTGAAGGGTTAACGGCTTTTAAGGGCCTTATAGGCGACGATTTCTAGGCCTTGGAGGAAGTTCACTTGGTAAGAGCGTGCTAGATGGCAACTTGCGAAGTCCCGCTCGCACTATTGCACTGCAGAAGCCTAGACTCTTCGTGTACGTGCTTCCTACTGTTGATGATATACATCCTGCATTATGTTAAGGACCCTGAACTATGGGAATTATGGATAGTTCTTATTGTGGGTAATGCAGGATTTATATCAGCAACCGCATTGGTGCTGTCCGATGGTCTCGGTCATGGTTGTATGCTGAGGCGGCATGTGCCGGTAGACATTTTGTTTTCAATCTGGCTTGCTGTATGGTCAGCTTAGCCTAATGGACCGGTAGGTTTTTCAGTGACTCCCGCAACTTTGCGTTTGCTCCCGTTTGTTTTCGGTTCATATTCCACTTCGGTTTGAAGCTTGCATCGCACACCACAGTTCTGGCAGAGTTCCGGTGTATTCCTTCATGGCAATTGCCTTTCAATGGCAATGCTATTGAACATCATTCTGCCTAGTTGTAAGGCCAATGAATCCTTGCCTGCTGCCGGCGGCACCCGCGGGGCAAACGCCACCCGCTGCTCAGGTCTGCGTCCACCGTCTCATTACCGAGGGCACCTACGCAGCTTGGCACAGACTGAGCCACATGGGAGTTCATCAAGTTGGGGCCCCTTTGTTGAGAAGTCGAGAAGCTTGCAGCGTCATTACATAATCGATCTGGGTTCATGGCTGCAGGCAAATACTGCAACTATTGCCCTTTATTCGACCATCAGTTGCAGGTGCAAATGTCGTGTCTTGGGACTGTCAAGGTTTGGAAGCTACTCCTACGCTTCAGGAGCGTTTGGCCATGCGGTGCCCCAATGCGTACTTGGAATTCTGACGGTGGCACTAGCCATTGTGGCAGTTATCGCCGCAGCACTAGATTAGTCACGTTGAACCCCGACTAGTGGGCCCCGTCCTACTTGTGGCATGCGAGACCCTCGTTGGGGAGCATTGCCGCAGCAGTTGCTGTGTGATGTGCCCAGGCCGGTTACGGTGCCATAAGCTTCAGGGCTTTTGCATCGGTTTTTTCACGAGTGAAGTCCGAGTTATCGGTCTCAGATGGCGGAGCCATCTTGGCCTTGGGCCAATCTGGAAGTCGAGCCCTACGGGCTTTGCTCAGGAAGTATTCCTAGCTCAGAGTAGACATGCACGGCTGGACGGGATGCGCGGTGCTATCCTTTACCGTGAGATCCATTGTCCCTTTTCCAACGCACACCATGACTTCGCGGTCCATGTTCGGTTCAGGTTTGGAGAAGCACAGGCCGCATCACCCAATCCCAGTTCAAGATCCCTGAGCCTACAATCGGCCCAGGAAGAGAATTTGGAGAAGATCATGCAGCGCAAGCAGGACCTCTCCTCACTGACAGTGCCTGGGCTTGATCTGCAGAGGCATTATGTGAGGAACGATCTTGGTTAGATCTTGGTTATCGCTTATAACTGTTCTCGAGCAACTCGTGCCTCATGGACACTGCGAGAAAATAGTACGGCTCAACAAAATAATTGCAGATGTGCATATGCACCCGTGCCAGCATCGGATAGCATTTGCAGGTTTTCCATGGCAAAACCCAGGTCACCAGAGCTGAAGACTGGATTGCCGACTACGATGACCAAGCCTTGTTTGATCTCTTCATGCTGCGCTGCTTGGCGCAATCAGCCGATGCTTTTCAAGGCAGTTTGCTGAGGATCTCTGTTTGTGATAGATCAATTTCTACTGCCTGTTGACCAACATCTTTTTTGATGCAGGCAGGCTGACAATAGGTTAACACCGGGTACGTCTAGCAAATAATGACTCCAAGCAGAAGAAATTTATACCACCGCTTCCCACAACATCTCAATTTCAAGTTTCTTTCTTGTGCAGGCCGTCGCTTCGGGTGAGAGCAGTAGGAGATTTGAGGGAACATTTATACTTTACTACTGCATCAGCGACGTGCCATGTTGCAGATGTGGTGATGGCCCTAAGCACGCAACCCTAGGCCCTAACCCATGGGCCCAAAGCCTTATATGTCTTGGCTCTGCTAAGTATTTCCATGAAGAGGTCACTTGAACATGAGTGGCACCAACAGAGCCCCGCCAACCACAAAAAGCGAACTATGAGGTGCTTTAGCAGGCGGATGACATAAGCACATTCGAAACAAGAACCTTGAGGCGTGGAGACTCCGAAGGACACGAGTGAAAAGCCGCGGATCATCGTCTAAGCTTCAGAGGCTCCCGGTTTCACAAGCAGGCAGCGGCACCGGACGACAGCAGGGGCCCGACATCCAACCGTCAAGGACCCACTTTGAGTGAGGGTCTAGGGTTTAGGGTTGAGGGTTCAGGGGCCACAGGGGATGGAAAAGTGTCGACATAGCCTGTGGAGGGATGTTCCGGTTCACAAAATTCACGTGTGGGCATTGGCTGGGTATCATTTAGGGGTCCAGGGTTTAGGGTTCATGTGCACTTGTGGGTTCCCCTATAGTTTCAGGACAAACAAAGCCTCGGAGATCGCCATTCCCCCGATAGCTTGCAGCTAAACGACCCTGCCGCCAAATCTTTTACAAAGGGGCTTGGCCAAGCCTTATAACCGCCATGCACTTGTAATGCCGTGCTGGCGTAGTCCCTTGCTAAGCGAACCAACAGGTAAGAGCGCTGGAAACTTCCTAACCCAAAGCCCCTTAACCCCACACCCCAAACCCTCGATCATAAATCCTCGACCCAAACTCCGACTCCTGAATTGCAAAAGCTCGACCCCAACCCTACCTCCCCTGATCTCGAACGACTTCTGGTGCCTGACTTAGTAGTAGAATAAATAACCGTTAACCCGTTTCAGGGTACTATAATCCATCTAGAATCCCAAAGGCTGACACGTGTTATACTACATGTATGTGTATGTATATATATATATATACATACACACACATACATACATACACATGACATTTTACGTATATACTATACTTTAGATGTTGGACCTTTAGCCTCCTAGGGGCCTTAATTGTTAGAATAGGGTTGTGGGGCCCATTATACTATAACTTCAATAAGGAACCCCCCAAAATACTGGACATGTAGCAGAGGAGCCTCGAGATGCGAGGCAAGCGACCGATGCCTGAGCCAGACGTTCAGGACGGCCTACATGGGTTTGGGGTAAAGTGGGTTTAGGGTTTAGTGAGGGTTTAGGGTTCAGGGTTTAGGGTTTAGGGTAAAGTGGGTTTAGGATCTCGGATCCCGGATTTCGGGGTTTAGGGATCCTTGTGGCGCAAGTCCTGGCAGAGCTTGTCAACCTTCGTAGCGGTCGACAATCATTTTGCTTGCCTGCTACGTGGGGGGGAACCCCAAACTTAAACACCAAGCGCGATTCAGGAGACATCGCAGAAACGAAGCAAGTGAGGCCTGGTTCACACAGGCTTTGTGCCTGCCCAGGTTTTTCGGGCAGTCGTTTCAGCAGCCAGAATCCCGCAAAAGGCGACGCATG
The DNA here is from genome assembly GCA_905231915.1 of Symbiodinium necroappetens. Lineage (NCBI taxonomy): Eukaryota > Dinophyceae > Suessiales > Symbiodiniaceae > Symbiodinium > Symbiodinium necroappetens. The sequence continues at coordinate 6,254 of CAJNJA010013596.1, read as the reverse complement.
CTGCGTTCAGGCTGGACTGAAGCCCGAAGTGTTTTCCTCGACCCGGGCCTGTCTGTTGCCGCGCATCGGTTGCACTGTGTGTGGCTTCTGATGTGTGTTTTTGGACCTGACTTCCGGGTAATTCGGTGCTAGACAGAATGGGCATGGACGTTGAACCTCAAAAGCCATCCTCTAACGCAGTAACACTGATATTGGCAATAGTAAGCATAGTCAGACTGACATTGCTGGTGCGAAACTATGTATAGTAGTAGCGCGGCATTAGTGGGGCTCAGAGTAGCTATACATATCGACGTCTTAGACATGATTGCAGCAATCGTAAAGGTCTTCACTCTTCTCACGCACATTCTGTTGGGGAGTGAGCAACTTCTGAAAACGAAGGTCCTGTCCTGGGGTGAGACTGCACTCCAAGAACAGATCTGGTAGCGAGCCAGGAGCCAAAGAGCCTCCCTAAACCCCTAAACCTCTAAACCCCTAAACCCCTAAACCCCTAAACCCTAAACCCAGGGAAAAAACCCTAAACTCCCAACCCCCAGCTCACTAAGCCATCTAACAGAAGAGGACCTTCTTCAGTTTGGCGCTCAGGTGGGGAGGGCCAGATCCGGGTAGAGCCCCTTTCAGGGGCCCTTCGACGGGAAATGCCAGCAGAGCTCTGAAGGTCTGAAGATCCTTACTCTAGGGGCCTTAATAGGTCGATTATACTATAATTATATAACAAGCAACCCCCAAAACCCTGTAATGATTATTCAGGCCCCTATGCGGGTGACCCTGAGCTGAGCGTCTGGGTCTATCTTTGGTTGTCTTTGGCTACTCCCGTATGTGTACTTTGCTATACACAAATAAATAAGTTTGTACAAAAGTGTAAATGTATTAGTATAAATATGAATACATATACACACACACACACATGTATATATATATATATGCACACATATATATATATACATACACATATATATATATACACATATATATATATATGTATGTGTGTATATATATATAGGTAAAATACTATACAACTATACACAGACACGCATAGATATAATACACACGCGTAAGGAGGCATGCGTATGTGTATACGTATATGCATACATACATACATACATACATACATACATGCACATATATATATACACGCCTACATGCGTACATATGTTATGTTTGTATGTATACATGTGTACATGTATACATGTACCCACATTTATGTGGTTGCTTGCTTGCTTGCTTTCTTGCTTGCTTTCTTGCTTGCTTTCTTGCTTGCTTGCTTGCTTGCTTGCTTGCTTGCTTGCTTGTATGTAGATATGTAGATAGACAGATATGTTTGTACGCATCCCTGTCTCTTTCTCTCTCTCTCTCTCTCTCTCTCTCTCTCTCTAAATTTGTATACGCATATCCGTTTGTATGTGTGTATGTATACACGCGATGTGTGAATATGCATACACGCCTATATTGGGCCTATATGCATATCTGTGCACATGTATGTATGTACGCATGTATGTACTTACATATGTAAGTACATATGCGCACATGTACATATTTGCATCTACATGTATCTGTGTACATGCAACCATATTTATGTTTAATGTATGCATGTACATATGTGTATGTATGCATGTATGTATGTATGTATGTATGTATGTATGTGCGTATGTATGTATGTATGTATGTATGTATGTATGTATGTATACATGTATGTATACATGTATGTATCCATGTATGTATCCATGTATGTATGTATGTATGTATGTATGTATGTATGTATGTATGTATGTATGTATGTAGGTATGTAGGTATGTAGGTAGGTAGGTAGGTAGGTAGGTAGGTAGGTAGGTAGTGCTCGCACAATCAGAGGCGGATGCCTCTGATCTTCACCCTCCTTTTGTCTTAGACTCCTGCTTTGCGTATTCTCTGAACTCGTGAATCCTGTGTCCATGAAGTGAAGAGCCCCGCAGGGGATCGGATCTGCGCCAAGGGGTTGCTTGACAGGCACGACCTGCACATTGGGCCCTAGGTCCGTGCAGTGATCGTTTGACTGTCAATCTTGAGTTTGGACGTCGGCAGATGCGCACTCTGCAACGGAAACAGGAGGAAAAGCCACCCAGCACAGTTTGACTGGCCCCGCCGACCCCGGGACCCAGATGTTTTTGTGTGTATGCATACAAATCTGTTGAGTTCCGAACACTAAACCCTAAACCCCAAACCCTAAACCCCAAACCCTAAACCCAAAAACCCTAAACCCTGACTCCTAACCCGACATGAAACCTTAGGCCCCACGGAGCTGCAGCTAAACGACCGGTAAGCTCCCTTAGGGCCCTCGAGCCCTAAAGCCTTCCAATTCCAGCCCTGACGCCCGAACCCTAAACCCTAAACCCTGAACCCTAAACCCCTAAACCCCTAAAGCCCTAAAACCTTAAACCCTGAATGAACCCTGAACCCCTAAACCCCTAAAGCCCTACAGCCCTAAACTCTGAACCCAACAGCCCAAAACCCCCCCAAAAAACCCCGGCGGCTTGGCTGCTCGACAGCTTCGGCTCGCTTGGGCGGATGGGGTTGCCTTTGGTCTGGCCCTGGCCGCGAAAAGGTGGGGAGAGCAGATAACAATAGCAAAATTTCAGAACAAGAATAACAACTACTAGTAATGATAATAGTAGTAGCAGTAATATATTATTGTAGCCATCAGTCGTTTAGGGGCCTTGGGGTTTAGGGGCCTTGGGGCCTTGGGGTTTGAAGACCTTTGCATTAAAAAATGGCAGATTTGGAGCAACCAGGGCAGAGGTTGATCCCCGCCCAAAGTCCCAGGCCTGGAGAAATAGAGGAGCCTACATAACTACGACGATTTGTATGTACAGTTCCTTAGTGAAGCTCTACTATAATATGCCCCGAAACCCTATTCCAACTATTATTCCGAATTTGATTAAGAGGGCAAGTTTTAATCATTCGGGTTTTTCAGTTTTTTCGTTAGTTTTTATCGTAATTATCAGCGCGTTTATGAACAACACTCCAGTAGTAACAGTCTGGGGCGTGCTGTCCTGCCAGGTGGTACCCGATGGTAAAATGCTATGTTTGCCGATTTGTGGAGGCCGGTTGGGAGGAGGGTTTAGGGAGTAGGTAAGGACCCCGCCCCGCCCATGGATACTGACTGACCACAAGAGATACTGATACCTGTCTCAACTACGGTCCCTGTATGCTCCCATTGTGCCAGTACTGCTGTGTGTGTCGGGGGGCAAATTTTATTGTTTGGAGTTTTGGGGTGAAGGTCTCGGCGATTTGGGTGCGGGGTTCAGGATTTAGCGTTCTTTCAGACTCGGAGGGTGAGATTTGAGGCTTCAGGGTTTGGAAGAAAGCAGAGTGAAAAGATATCGTTGCGCCGATAGCAAGGTGCCATATAGCAGCTACGCGATAGCAAGCCCCAGGAGCGAGCTTCAACCACATGAGCTGTTGAAACCTGAGCAGCAAACCTGCACATGAAGGCCACGATCCGAGAGGTTGAGGTCTGGCGCCCAAGCCATGGTAACAGATACGTACTCCAAAGCTGCACATAAAGCTAAGCACATATATATGCATATATATATATATATATAATTATGTATATATATATATACATAGATTTATTTATCCTGCATCCTAGACCCCAATTTAAAATTTAAACCCTTAGCCCTAAACCTGAACTTCCCCCCTCAAAGGCCCCACACCCAAGGGTTCAAGGTCCATGGGTTGGGGCTTAGGGTTTGAGGTCTATGGGTTTCACGAAGGTTCAGGGTTTATGCGGTTTATGCTCGGGGCTGAGGGTTTCTGTCTTAGGCTTGTGGGTAACATATGGACTGAGAACATGATCGCCAATGGTCAAGCCGGAAAACCACCTTACCAAGCTGTACAACCCCAAACCTGCAATACTCCCTGAACCTCGAACCCTAAAGTTTTCCAGGTGGAGAAAAAGCCCGGTGAGTGGCGAGCAGCTTGTGACAGGCACCAGCTGGCGGATTGGCCCAGGGGGTTCAAGCGGTCCGGAGCAGGTTTTTCGGTGCTTGGGCTTTTTCTTTTTCGTTAACTAAACCTCACAACGTCTTTCGGATTTGTTGGGAGTCTTGTCTTCATCTCTCAATGTGCTTGCTCTGCAGTCGTTAAGCTCCAAGTCCACCGGCAGGCTTCAAACTGAGACGCCCAAAACCACCTTTCAAAGCCTCGGCTCATCAAAAATCCTAAACCCTAGACCCTAAACCCGAAACCCCAAACCCTAAGCCCTAAACCCCAAATCCTAAACCCTAAACCCCAAATCCTAAACCCCCAACCCCAAGCCCCAGATCCTAAACCCTAAATCCCAAGCGGGAGTCCAGAGAACCGAATACACCTTAATTCAGGAATACACCTCAAATTATAGGGGCCTTATTATTATGATTTAAGGTGTATTCCTTAATTAAGGGGGTATTGGGTTCTCTGGGTCCACCAGAACCCTAAACCCTAAACCCTTAACAGAAGCCAGGTGCGCCGAGCTACTAAAGGCTCCTCCCTGCAAAGCCTGTGGGCAACCGGTGGCTCGGTCTGGGGGCGAAAGGTTAGGCGTTTTTAGGGGTTTGGGGTGTAGGTCATTAGGGGTTTAGGGGTGTAGGGTTTTAGGGTTAAGGGTTTAGGGGTTTAGGGTTTTAGGGTTTAGGGGTTTTGGGTCTAGGGTTTAGTTCAAGGAATGAGGGTTCCGGGTCTAGCTCAAGGAATGAGGCTTTGCTGTTTAGGTGCTGGGGTTTGGGGCTTCAGGGAATCCTTAGGTTTGGGCGCTTCAGGGTTGTAAGTGTTTGGGGCCTTTGGCCCGGTTGCAATGCGGGGTTTCAGCTGACGTCAAGACATCAGCAGACGTACGTCCATCAAGTAATCAGAGAGCAGGCCTGAACGCCCGTGCAGGCGCCGGTATGCAAGCAACAACCTTCTTCGTCTTCTTCTCCCTGCTCGGGCTTGTCCCTCTTTGTCTAAGTCTGCAAGGTATGCATATCGGGGTCTACGTATGCGTGGTGTATGACGTCCGTACACATGTAGCTCGACTGTAGAATTTAAGCTGTAGGGAAGACGATGCCGGTAAATACTTAGCGGTGCGTTATGAACAAGAAAACAGGAAGCAAGCAAGAGCAGGCAACAAGAAGCAACAAGACTGCAAGCAGACTATACACTACACTACATGAGAAGGGGTGCATATATGTATGCAAGCAGAACAGACATGGGCAGACACACGCACGTTTGCATATGTCATATGTGCATTAAAAATACTTACATGTATATGTTTGTATGCATACACACACACACATATATATATATATGTATGTATATATATATATATATAAATGTATATACCTTTGTCAACATACATGCATGCATGCATACATACACTAATTTTTCCGTTCATTTCGGGCATAGAGTCATAGGTCGGACGCAGCCCATTGGCATGCAAAACTGAATCTAATTAGAAGGGTTTGCCGCTGTATGTAGTCGAGCCTACTTATAACAGCACCGGGAACAGAAATCAGCGGAGCAGCGGGGCTAAGGCAGGAAGCGGCGGAGTGATGTAACAGGCGGCACCACGACCGAAAAGCCTTCCATTGCATAGCTGGTCCTGGCGTCAACAACACAAGCACTGCAGCAGCGAAGTTTGCCCTCACGGTGAGTGTCGAAACTGTTGGACAGTACAGACGCTAAAGTGTCTCCTGCAATGTAGCCATTCACGAAGGAGGCTTAATGCCCTGCAAGTCCACTTGCAGACAGGGTGAACTTACCGCGATCAAACACAACATTGATATCATCCGTCATGAAGGTTCTGCAAATCGCCTTCCTATGGCCAACCTCGCACAAGTCAGTCCTCACGGGATTGCTCTCGTTCATCCGACAGGGTACCTGACTGACCCGAGCCGTATCGTTCAGGATGATATTACCACTCTGCCAGAAGGCACGGCAGGCATTGCCAAAAAGTCTCGATCGCATGCAGAGCATAGGCTTGAAGATGGTCTTGATCACCGGAACTCCATTGTTGGGTATATGTATATGTATATGTATATGTATATGTATATGTATATGTATATGTGAAAGCGTAAAAAATGAACCAATACATAACATTACTAGCTGAATAAACAAATGCAGTTGTATCAGTATAAGTTTAAGTATGGATAAATACATAAATAAACGTAAATAAATATACAAACAAATAAATAAATAAATAAATAGATAAAAAATACAATGGTAAAAATAAACACGTAAATAAATAAAGATATATATATATA
>CAJNJA010013595.1:0-11254 GCA_905231915.1 Symbiodinium necroappetens | reverse complement strand
GGTGGCAGTTTGCATCTTTATGGGTACTTCAACTGAATGATTCAGGAATAGAACTTTAAATTTCAATACTGTTCCAACCATAAGCTAGAATAGGGGTCCTTTAAGGGTTCTCTGAGGGGTAAGTGTTCTGGATTTGGTGGCGTACTGTAATTCTAATACGGACTATAAGCGATTATTATGGCTCCTACCCAACTAGGGTTTGATCGATTTACGGTTTCGGGTCTGCGGATATAGGTTTGGGATTTAGGGTTTAAGGTTTTCGGATATCTGCATTTGTCCTCGGACAAAGTTTTAGTGTTTCGAAAAGGGTGTAGCGTTTGGGGAACTGTTGGGGTGTTACACGGGCTTAGAAAAGATTGAAAAACTCCTGCAGGGTCTTCCCAGCTCTTGGTCAAGGAAGGGAAAGCATCTGCTGCGACTTCAAACTACATGTGTCCGGGGAGGACTTGGGCTGGGTTCGGGGTTGAGGGTGTTTTGGTTTAGGACCCTCAGCCCTAAGCCCTAAACCGTTTGAGCTTGATCTCTTCCAACTGATGTTGTGAAAGTACACTTCATATGAGGTTGCAAGTTTGACACGGGAACTAGGGTTCAGGATAGTCTTGGCTTTGGGACACCTAAGCCCCTGACCGTTGCTGTTAGCAAGTCAGTATCTAGGGTTTAGGGAAGACCCACGTCCCAAACCTGAGAAGCTGCCACCCCCAAGCGCCAAAGCACCGAAACTCGAAGCTCGGTCTAGACCCCTTCTGGAACTTAGGGTTTAGGGCTTAGGGACCATTATGGAGCCCTTCACAGACCCCTACTCAGAAAATAAAATCAAGCACCTATATGGCTGCAGAGGTTGCAGCCACGAAGCAGAAGAGCGCCTCGGATCAATGAGACAGGGGCCTGACAGGTGTTTGACCATGAATGATTCTTCAGGGCTCGCCACTATGATTGTCATTCACTGTCGATGTGTGTGTGTGTGTGTGCGTGTGTGTGTGTGTGTCCATTTCTCGTGTTATAGTGGGTCAAAGACTTTGTCAAGGTTTAGGACCAATGCTTATTTATGGGAGTTCGGGGAGTGGAGTTTAGGGTTCAGGGGACAGGTAGACTAAAATGAGGGCTGAAAGCTCTGCTGATTGTTCCGTACGGTTCCTCGTTCTACTGACGGCATACTACATGCCGGCCGTCCGAAGCACCCAATAATTGGGCACCTGGCTTTGGAGGGTACAGTGTTTTATGCGAGTGTTTCGGGAGTATGTGATTGTGACCCGTGGGCCACTATACAACCGCTTTAAAATCCCGAGACATAGTACCCCTAAACAACGTTTCTATTTTACATTAAGTGTGCTTCGAGTCTGGTTTTGTTCGGTAAGTGCCTGCTGTTCAGGGTTGCATTGCGGGTTCGGTGAATCGTAGTTTTGATCAGACGGACCCTGACAGGCGTGGTTGTTTTGAACACCCCTTCCCCAAGAACCTTTCACCTCTCACTCATTGTTTTTTTCCTCTTTTGAGAACCCAATTAAGACCCAAAGCCCTAAACCCCTAAACTCTATCTGTCCGATTCTTTTCACTGAAGCTCGAGTTTTTGTTCTACCAATGACTGCATTGCCAAAATATACAGGCTACAATGACAATGCGAGACGAGGTTCGCGAAAGGGAACACTATCGGAACGAAAAGGTGTAACGCAAACGAATTATTCCTACCTATACCCAAAGACGCCTGCTTCTTCACGACTGCAACGTGTTACCACTAAATGAAGATAGAGTGCGAAGGTTCTCAGCGTAGGCGAACGACACAGACACACACAGGGGAAAGCTATTATGTGAGTAGTTCTCTAAGCTAGGACACATTGTTGTGTCCCCGAAATAGTACGGCACCCTTATGAAAAGCACCCTAAAAGCTACCCTAACTTAGTGATCTACCGCTCTGTTGAGACAGACCCACACCCTAAAAATTGAAGTCTATATACCTTAAGCCCTAAACCCCCTAAACCCCCCTCAGTCATAAAGCTTCCGGAGCTCATCAGAAAGAAGCCTGAGAAGCCTTGCCCCTCGACGGAGGAATAGCCGAGGAGGCGCGACAGCAAGAAGACCAGAGTCGGGTGAGGCCTGCTACAGAGGTAGGTAGGCGAAGCCATGGTACAGGTCATTCCACAGGGTTTAGGGCTTAGGGTTGATCCTAGGTAGTATTAGGGAGACCCCTTAAAGGGGACCCTTCTGAACCCTACTTGTGGCTCTCTTAAAGGGGACCTTATTGAGAGGGTCTATATCCCCAGGGGTCCTCCTAATCCTAACTCCCAGTTTAGAATGCGGGTTCAGGGCTTGGGAGAGTGTGAATGGCTGCCTCGATGCTGCTCTTTCGGGCTTCCCTGTATCGTTTTTGGAGTATTGTAGAATAGTCCGAAGGAGGCCCTACGGTAGAGCCCTGTCTGGTGTGTCGATGATGAGCTATTTACTGTACAGGCTAAAGAGATGCCAACAAGCTGACCGATCTGAAGATCGCCACTTTTGTAACATCCTCTTGAACCCGGGCACCCTGAACCCCTTAACCCACTTCTGTGACACGCTGAATAGGAGTCAATCCAATTTTACTGTTTTGATGTTTGTGTCGAGGGCCCACCCAGTTGGGGGCTTGGCCGCCGTATTGCTTGGAGCTCGAGGGACCAACCGTCATCAATTTTGCCTAGGGAGGTTCAGGGTTGTTGGCTTTGAGACGTTTAAGGTTGTTTAGGCAGTTGCTAGTTCAGATTCAGAGGCGCGCAGACGAAAGGTATTGATCCCGAGTCTCAGGTTTACAGGGTTTAACGTACTGGCGCTGGGGTTGAGGTGGCGTACTTTTATCACAGGGAAAAGTAATTACCATGTGGATATATTAGTGAACTATTTAACATATTAGAAGATATATTTAAAATAAGCAGAAAACAACCGTTCAAAAATATAATAGTTCTGCTATTATTTATAATTGACTTTAAATATTAATACATTTGATAACGAATCAACTTTTACAGGAAAAATATTTCCAAAATTATACGATGTTTTAATAGCCTTATATTCAATTAGGCCTACCATCTAGCTTGCTGTGTCTTAGGGTTGGTAGGGCTAGACCCTAAGCCCTAAACCTTAAGCCCTAAACCCTAAGCCCTAAACCCTAAACCCAAAGCCCTAGCCCTAAACCCTAAACCTTAAGCCCATCTGCGACTTTTCTGTGCCTCTCAGCTGCGGCTCTCAGTCAGCTCGCGGCGCGATTTCCAGGGGTTTCAAGACTGCTTTGTGCAATCTATGTTTAGGGTTTAGGGCCTAGGGTCATAATAAGTTATGAATATATTATGACTACATTGATCTTTTTTTGGTACACAGATGAATGCTGGTCATGTAGCTAAGTATCCCCGGGGATCGTGCCTGCCTGAGTGGGTGTATAGCCGAAGCCGCCTCCACGCGTTGCCTGCGGAACTTTGATCGATGTCCCTTGCATGGACATGCAGGGAAGAAGAGTTGATTCGGACCGACTGACTATGTTGTGTTATATGACATAATATATGATATTACTTCGCACTATAATTTATTATTTCATATTATAATATCTTATTTAAGCTTTAGGGATTGGGGGAGCTGGGGCTCTGATAGATATACCCTAAAGTACTATATTCCGACTTTGATCATGATGGCCCCAACAGCATCTTCATGAATGAATTCAGGAGCTCCTCATGGGCTTCAATCAGGGTAATGAGGGGTTACAGGGTCCAGGGTAGAAGCAAGCTCATCGCGATTGCCGAAACCTGGAATCGAAGCCAACCAACAATCGAGAACAAACGTAAACTCTCAGCCATTAGTTGTTTTTTCTACACTTGCCCCCTGGGTTCAAGTTAGTTGCGTGGCTTTTGTCGAATTTTAAGCACTGTGTACCTGCAGCCTCTGACCACCGCTTGAGCTCCTAAGCTCTGAAAACTTAGTTCGATCCTGTCAAGCCAAAATTAGCCTGAGTCAAACCTGCTTTCTGGATTCCTTAAGCCTACCGCCGACCTGATACGGCGAAGCCGCATCCCATGAGTGCCAGACTTTGCACAAGATCTGGTCCCGCATAGGTCAACGAACTCGACCTAGGGCTTGCAGGGTTCAAGCAGATGCTTGCAAGTCGCTTCGCCCAGGTTTTCATAAGAAAGATGATGCCACTTGGAGCGCGGAGTTATAGTTCGTTGTCCGATGTTTCCTTTGGAAGCATTTTGTAAGTATACATGTTGTTTTGTGTCACTCTCTCTCTCTCTCTCTCTGTCTCTCTCTCCTTCTTCCCCTGCTCCCACCCCACACACACAGACATACATTCTCGTCAAGACTACAGTTCATACATATTTACGCAAATACATACCCACATGAATGCATGCCTGCATGTATTTACGTATACATTCATAAACATTCGAGCAGACAAGAACTGGCTGATAAGCACACGCGCACATGTATGCGACTACAGCCACACAAGCACCCCTCACCCCTCACACACACACACACACACACACCCACGCGCACGCACACACACACGCACACACACACACACACGCACACACACACACACAGACACACACACACACACCCCACACACACACACACACGCGCGCGTCTAACATGCGATGGATGTAGTGCAGGTGTTCGTTAAGAAATTGCAGCTGTGCACCGTAATAAGCGCAGAATTTGGACCTGCGAAGATATGGAGCATGGAAGGGCTCTTCCACTCATGGCCATGGCCCTGCAAAATCCCGAACTGCAGCCACGCAATCGCACTGTCACTTCTGTCTGCAAGTTGTAAACCGTCGAACTTATACGAATGTGGTTCTGAGGCCTTTGCAGACTCTTGCTGGGGTCGTCGCCAGGAGCTGAGATCTTTTATTTGAGGGGGTTTAGACTTCAAGCTTTAGGGCTTGTGTGTAGCCCGAAACCCTCCCAAACCCCTTGGGTGTGACGCTTGAAACTGGATGTAGAGAGACTCGTGAATGTAGTATCTTTGTGGGTTTCCTTACTGCAATGTCTTAATGTGGGGTCGTAACCAGAAAATAAGTCATCCAATAAAATGTATTACATGTCTAGATATGATATTGGATGAGATTAACAGAAACAAGGCCTGCAGTCTAAGCCTTTGAGTCAGCGCAGGTCTTTGTTTCTTGATGCTAGCCCTAAGTCAGCCGTGCCCAAAAGTCCAAGGAAGGGCAGTTTCTGTTATGATACCCTAAAGGCCCTAAAGCCTAACACCTACACCCGAAAGCTAAGTTTGATGCCCCTGACCAACCGAAGCCCTGAAAGCCCTAAACCCTAAACCGCTACAGCCCAAAACCCCCAAGCCGCAAACCCCAAAGCCACACCCTTTAAAGCCCAAAGAACCCTAATGCCCTAAAGCCTTCAACACCCAAAGCCCCAAACCCTAAACCCTAAAGCCCTAAACGCCCAAAGCCCCAAACTTGAAGCTTTCGAACGAGTTCCGGCGCTTGCGAGGTTCTGGCCTTGTCAGATGCTTCGGCCCCGCATCTCCTGCGAAAGGAGCCGCATCCTTGGAGATTGTTATATTTCCTTTAAAGGGTTTGGAAAGGGTTCTGTGAGGGGTTTGGGATTTCAGGGGGTTTAGGGTGTAGGGGTTGAAGAGTTTTAGTGTCTAAGGGTTTATATATAGTTCTTATACAGGGTGTTTTCGGGCTGTTCAACCAGGGTAAATAAGATCTGCGATTTCTTGGGGCCTGTGAAATAGAGTGGTGTGCTTGGGTTATCAGTTGTCAGTTGTTTTTTTTCGACTGTGGGCCACGCCGCTGAATAATCTTTCATTTTTGTTCCCGGAGTACTTCGACAGGTTGGAGGTGTGGGCTGACTGCTTCGAAGTTCGATTTTCCAAATGACCCGTAGCCAACATCATGTGGTTCTGCTTTGTTGAGTTTGGCCGGTAATGAGTCAAAACAGAGCGCACAAAGGTTTTGGAACACCGTCGGTGTGTCCTGGCTTTCAGACTGGCTTGCGCTACGACGGGGTGTGCCGGCACGGGTATGTACACGTACTACATACCACAGGCGTGCATGTATACATGCATACATACGTTTGTTAGGGTCTCACTAACGGCAGGGGGTTCTGAATCAGGCCGCTACACTATCCGATCAATCCCTGACCCCTACTACACCCAATGGTCTTTACTGACTCGCAGACCATGTGCAACTATCCCGAAGACACCATCGGCCACGTAATCGTGGTACTAAAGCCTGAACCCTCAACCCTAAACCCTACTAAACCCTAAACCCGAAACAACCCGAACCCCGAAACCTTAAACTCGAAGCACTAGCCCTAAGCCCTACATCCGCTTCCCTCTGAGGCATTTCCACTCTCCGACCTACTCTTTGCAGGTCGATGCGGAGGCTGCCTCTTTAGATTCGAGGGCACTTACTAGGGTTTAGGGTTTGCTCGTTTGAGGTTTAGGGTTTAGGATTCGGGTTTGAGCATGCCTGAGCTGTAAACACTAAACCCTAAACCTAGACCCTAAACTTTAAACCGTAGACCCTAGACCCTAAACCCTAGACCCTAAACCCTAAACCCTAGACCCTAAACCCGAAACACTATAGGACTGCCAGGGTTCAAGCTCTCGTGGGTAGAGGACCAATCGATGGCACGGGGACAAAGGCCATCCCTCAAAGCAGCTGAATTATAGATTGCTTCAAACATCGCTCTTCCGGAAATAACCTAGTAGTAGAGTAGGTAACCTTTAACCTTTTGTTGGGGTATTAGTCTCTACGTAATCTGAAAGGTCAACCTTTAAATCCTTCGAGCACTTACAACCTAAACACTTGACCTGGACGGAGTCTAATCGGATTGCTTGCTGGACTTCTGTGCTCATGGCAGAGCCATGCTCCCGTGGCAATTGAACTAATGAAGTGCTCTTAGGAACTATTTTGCGCTTTAATTATATCAAGACCCCAAGGGACTGTTAAGCATAATGTTCTTCTAAGGGCGCTTAATGAATCTGGAATGTAGAGCTTCCACTGCTTATACCACACCATGGATTGAGCAGCTATCGAGGACGACGCAGGGACATGAAAGCTTTGCTTTATCCTTGAAGAGAGGCAGCATCAGACAGCCCAAACGGAGTAATGCGAACTTCAGCCATGCTTTGTTGAGAGTCTCGCATCTCACGATTGAGGATTCATGGGTTCCGGGTTTGGGATTCATGGGATGCAGCGTCACTGCTTGTGAGTGTCGACTTTGGGAGTTGAGTTTCGGGTTTCGGATGTATGAGTTTCGGGTTTGGGGTCTATGGGCTTCGGGTTTATGATTTGAGGCTACAGGAAGTAAGCGTCAAGCACAGAGGCCACGAGCACGCGGAAGACTCCCATAAACCCTCAACCGGAAGGCCTAAACCCTCAGACCCTGTGGATGGAGTGCATTCTGACCTGGACTTCCACGTCTATTCGGAGAGAGGCTGAGAGAGGTGATGTTGCCTCGGCTGCGGTGGCCCGTCAATGGGTTGGAGGGGCTCTGCACATGATGAAAGAACCCATGGGCTCAGATGAAGTCTGCCTTGAACTATTTTTAGATTGCTGGAAGGCGGGACTGGTGAGTTCCGACTGGGTGGTGAGCGAGTTTGGTGACTTAGTCCTGGCGCAGCTGGAGTACATGCATGGGTATTTGGCTTCCACTGCGGTGCGCCGGGCTCGGAATCATGAACGTTGCGATGGGTGAAGGGCTGTGGGTGTGTCCCGGCTGGCCTGTGAGTAGTTTGGGGTCCTGGTCGTCTCTGGGTGTCCGAGGATGTTGAGGGTGTGGAATCTGAAAGTTCTTATATAACCATGAGCCATATAAGCCTTAAGCCACGAACCGTAAAGCGCCCCGAGCTTCCTATCCCTAAACCCGAAACCCTAAACCCAATGCAGATGTGCTCCAGGCGGAGTGGGAGAGGTATGGGGCCGCTGCAGAGGCCGCACAGGCAGAGAGATTGGCCCCTGGGCTTCCAGGGTTGAGGGTTGTGGGCTCAGGGTCCCTTTGGCTTCTAGGGTTTAGGGTCCAGGGCTGCTAGGGTTTAGGGTTAGCTTTTGGGGTTTGGGGCTTCTGGGGTTTGGAGTTTAGGGCTTCTGGGCTTCTAGCTCTAAGCTAGAGTTTGATGTTCAGGGCAAAGGTTTTGGATCCTTGGGCTTCTAGGGTTTAGGGTCCAACGCTTCTAGGGTACAATTGGGGCCAAAAGGTTCAGGGAGGATGTGTTTAGTCTAGGTCCTATGGGGTCAAGGATTGGAGACGGCAGACAAATGAGGGCTTAGCGTTCAAACCCTACTACACCCTAACCCTAAACCCTAAGGGCCCTTTAAGGAAAAGGGCCCTTAACAAAAAAAGCCTTAAACCCTCAAGAGTTAGCGTCTTCGGTTTTGCACTTCGTCTTCGGGTCGGCGTCTGGTTCCAGACGTAGCAGTGGAGTACGTAACCTTTACGTTGTTGGTGCTATCCTGTCTATAAGCTATCCCCGAGGACACGTAACAAAAGGTTCTTCATAAAAGTTACCTCATGTATAACCCTATAGTTACTTAGTCTCCGTGATCTTTCAAGCGGGTTCATTGAGTCCCTAATCCCTAAACCTCTGTTTCGTTAAATGCCGCTCCTACGCCTGCAACTTGACTTTAAACCCTTGACCGCAAAACTCTACACCCCTGAACCCTAATTAACCTCTGAAAGCTCTAAACCCCTACTTTTACACCCTAAACCCCTAAACTCACAAGCATAAGCCCACAATTCCGGAAACCCTAAACCCTAACATAAGCATCTTTTTGTTGCTTGAATTTCGTCCGGGCGTGGCGCCGAGGCTGCTTTCGGAGGTCCTCGAGCCCCGACAGGCCTGGTCTGTGATGATTAGACATCCCCGGTTCCGACTGCCCTTAGGAGTCAGGGTTTGTGGGCTTAGGCTTTAGGGTTTATGGGGCTAGGGCTCAGGGTTTAGGGTTTAGTGCTCAGGGTTCAGGGCTGAGGTTTCCAATTGGCTGGTTTACCTTGTAATCAAGTCACCTAGTATGTTCGAAGGTTACTGGCTGCCGGTGAAATCCCGACATACTCACGTGAACTTTGGGCACGAAAACAGCCTTGACACGAGCAGCAGGTGTTGGATATCAGCCGTGACGGTAGAGGTTCTCATTCTCCGGCTACCCGGGAACAGCGAGTTCTGGGCCCTACGCCCCAAATCCTAAATCCCTGAGCCCTGAAAAGCTGTAGGCTGTTTCGGCCATGGGGTGTATCGCGCAATCCTTCGCCTTCGTTTGGGATACAAGACCTGGAGGCTCAAAATATCAACAGCCCTAGTTTTGGGGTTTAGGGTTTAGGTATGTATCTATGGCCTTCGCTTGGGCTCACAGAAGGCTTCGCCTAAACCCTTGCTTTATCGCATGTTTAGCAAGAAACTCTAGATCCCCTGAAATCTCTCTTCAGGTAAGCCCTACCTGAAAAGCCAAGTAGCCCAACATAACAGACTACCATACCCTAAAGTAGCCCATAATTGGCTCAAAGTAGCCCCTAAATACAGACTACTGGCTTTCCAGGTATAGACCTAGACCCTAGACCCTAAACGGTTAGCTCTGGCCCTTCCCGGACAGAGAGGCCACCACGTGGATCACCTTGCGGGATTCGCAGCAGCTGCCGCGGAGCGGGCATGTCGTGTCTAGAGTTTAGGGTTTAGGGTTTACGGTTCAGGGTTTCGGGTTTAGGGTAATTAGGCTTTGAGTGTCGGGCCGACAGTTTACCCGAGCTCCCAGCAGTCCACTCCACCTCTTTAAGGAGAAATATCTGAGGATCTCATAAGGAATTCTGGAGGTAGGTTTTTGAATGGGTAGGGTAGCCTACAGCCCCAAAGCGCTAAACCCCTAAACCCCTAAGTCCAAAACCCCAAAACCTCAAACCTCCAGCCCTTTTTTCGGAGTCTTGACGGTTTGAGTATTTCAGCCTGCTGGCTGTAAGGCTGTATGAGACGGCTGATACCCAGGTGAGATGCAGAGCACGGTTTCCGGGCGTTCTTTGGAAGCAGAGGGTTCAGGGGTTAGGGCTTAGGGTTTGGGGTCAGGGTTTAGGGATTGGGGTTTGGAGTTGTGGGCACGAGTTCTAGGGCTGGCTCTAGACCTGGCAGTAGGGTTTAGGGTTTAGGGTAGGTCTCCAAGCAACGTTCTGCTTGCATAATCACAGTAGTTCAGCTTCTAGCTGGACCCTAAACAGCCTACTCGTTTCAAGGACTTCTTCACGGAAATCACAACAAGGAACCCCGGTTCTTCAGGGTCCAGGTAGGGCGTGCTGTCTAAGACTATAAGGCTTTGGCTGCAGGGCCTAGTTGCGGCTTTTGGCTAAACCCTAGACCCTAAACCCTAGACCCTGGACCCTAAAACCTAGACCCTAAGCCCTAAACCCTAGACCCTAAACCCTAAGCCATGAGGTTGAAGGCGTGTGATTTTCGAGGTGGAGGCTCTATGTTACGGAGGCAGGGAGCCCTGGAGCCCCTAAAACGGTTCACGGGTTCAAAACCCTTACAGAGGCTCATAGTGTTGATGATATAAGTCCTGCATTACCTTGAGGACTAAGGACCTTAACCTACGGGAATTATGGTTTTTTCCTTATTATGGGTAATGCAGGATTTATATCATCAACCGTAGTGTAAGAGAAAGGCGCCCCCACCACTTCTAAGGGTCACTCGGTCCTTAATTAAGGTACGTAGATCCCGAAGTGGGGGGCTCTCAATATTAAAGGCTTTAGACTCTGCCTCTGTTCTTTGGGTTGATGGTCCCAGCCGCAGCTCACCCTGAACCTGAGGGGATTCTGTTATAGCTTTGAGCCTTAAGCCCTCAAAACCCTCTGCCCTTTGAGCCCAAGCCAAACCCCTAAACCCACCAATCCCTCTAGAACCGCATCAAAAACCATGCAATACTGCATGCATCCTTCTTGGGCTTGAAATTTCGGCCAGTATTTTGAAAGGAGCTCAATGCGCTGATGTCCCCGCCGCCCAAGGCAAAGAACGTGTTTTCCGGACTGTGTTGACGCGTTTTGGTGTGCATGATTCAGGGTTTCTAGGGCATTTCAGGTTGTTCTAGGGTTTGCAATACATACATACATACATACATACATACATACATACGTACATACATACATACATACATACATACATACATCCATGCATCCATGCATGCATGCATGCATACATACATACATACATACATACATACATACATACATACACACACACACATACTCATATGATCGTACATTTTCAAGCATGCTCCAGTATATGGAAGACCCA
>CAJNJA010013593.1:0-12593 GCA_905231915.1 Symbiodinium necroappetens | reverse complement strand
AGTAGTAGCAGCAGTAGTAGCAGTAGTAGCAGTAGTAGCAGTAGCAGTAGCGGTAGCAGTGGCAGTGGCAGTGGCAGTGGCAGTAGCAGTAGCAGTAGTAGTAGGAGTACTAGTAGTAGTAGTAGTAGTAGTAGTAGTAGCAGTACTAGCAGCAGCAGGAGTAGGAGTTGTAGTAGTAGTAGTAGTAGTAGCAGCAGCAGCAGCAACACGAGTAGTAGTAGTAGTAGTAGTAGTAGCAGTAGTAGTAGTAGTAGTAGTAGTAGTTGTCGTGGTCGTGGTCGTGGTCGTGGTCGTGGTCGTGGTCGTGGTAGTGGTAGTGGTAGTGGTAGTGGTGGTGGTGGTGGTGGTAGGGATGGTAGTGGTAGTGGTAGTGGTAGTGGTAGTGGTAGTGGTAGTGGTAGTGGTAGGGGTAGTGGTAGTGGTAGTGGTAGTGGTAGTGGTCGTAGTAGTACTCGTAGTAGTAGTCGTAGTAGTAGTCGTCGTCGGCGGTGGTTGTAGTAATCATAGCATGTAGTATGAGGAGCAGGAAGAGCAGGAGTAGTAATAACTGTCGACACCGACGCCGCCCAAACCGCGGCTAACCCTACTTTATTGTCGAAGTTGTCGATGCCGTCGTCGTCGTCGCCGTGAAGTGGTCGTGTTGGTGATGGAAGCACCGTGGTGATCATTGTTGGCGTAGCGGAGCTCCGGATGAAACCAAGAGCTCTTCCGATGTAATGGACACCGATAAACGCGCACAAACAGCAAACCAAACTGTACCTCACGAAGCTCCGACGCCGCCACCCTCAGCGATGGGCCTCCCGCAACTGATCAAAAGGCATGGCAAGCAACAGCAGATGCTCCAAGACCTACGAAACATCTGAGCTCAAACCGAGTGCCTCCGGCGCATTGTGCTCGCCTTGAATGAGATCATTCAGCTAACTACGCATGGCAGCTCCATTCAAGATCACAACAAAACTCATCAAAACCACGGGGATGTTCTGTTCACCAGTACCCCAATGCTATCATCAACATCCTGCGTCAGCAGCCGCAACTCTGGCAGCTTCTGATCATGCCAACATCATCATTCTTGGTAGGAGTTGACAGGACTGGGCATTCGAGCTTCATCCTTATCATTATCGTCCTCATCCTCATCCTCCTCCTCGTCATCGTCATACTGTTAACCCCTACTTAAACCCTAAACCCTAGACCTTAAAACCCTAAACTTTACTTCCGGCACACCAACTTCTGCCCAAGCACAGAACCATCGGCAGCAGGGCGTGCGCTTCGCTCCGGGAGTCCAAAAGCTGAGCCTCAGCGAAGCGACGCGTCTTTGGGCTTTCTGGGCTTTGGGGCTCAAGGTTGAGGGTTTAGGGTTGAGGGCACCATACTACACGTTCTATACTACAGATTCTGCTATATAAATCTTCAATATAGTTCATAATATCTGAAAAAATATTCAATGTAGCTTGTATACTATAGTATCGTAAATAGAATAGCTAAACTACATATCATTACATATTGTACTGTATTGAGTGTAAGTATCGAATATGGTATGTGATAATATAGCACATATTCAATCTATTTTGTTACTCCCCGGACGAGGAGGAACGCGGTAATCATCAAGAGTCTTACCATGTCTTATCCAGAAATCATAAGAAACAAGAATACAAGTAACAGCGATCCCGAGACAAAGACTTGGCTTCCGAGGGCCAGGCAATCACTGAGATAAGGCCCCCCGTGCCTGAAGAGTAGCGTTGACACGCTATCCCAAGCAAATATGATTGCATTGCGCATAGGTAACCCGATTCAGCATCGAGAGTGTGTGCTGTGCCTGCCGTGCTGTCCCCAAGCTGCAAGACCTGCCCAGCTTCCGCTATGGTTGCGACACCTCGGCTCCACCGAAGCATTGTTGTTCAAGAGTTCTGTTCTTTCAATGCATGCGAGCACGGAAGGAGAGCATAGCCCCGGGCCATCATTGACCAAGACCTCAGCATGGCATGCGATCTACAAGATCCACAGACACGAGCTGACTGGGTCTCGGACCTGAAACCGCTTGGGCTGTTCGGTGTCGGCAGCCTGGCACAAACCACTCGGGCCACCACACAAGAAAGCCTACCCTGTGCTGTCGGCCTCCAGCAAGGCATCAAGAGAGCGCGCGATTCGGTCCTTACGGCCGGAGAAGAAGTCAGTCGCGCTGTACCTGCCAGGTAGAGTTGATGAAGTCAGTGGCTTCTCTACCGAATACCCATCTATGTATCCGCTTATTTGTCTCTCGGTCTACCGATCGACCCATCAACCCAGAAATAGACAGACAGGTGTCGAAATACAGGTGACGGTATTCATGCATGTGTGGCTGTCTGTCTATGTGTCTCTCCGTCTCTCGGTCTGTCGAGTCTCTGTCTCTGTCTCTCCATCTGTCCGTATGTGTATGTATGCATGTACGTATGAAGGCATGCACGTATTCTAAAAGCACAAAGACGAAGAGATGAGTGAAAAAATATGTGTCCTTGTTCAACATGAAAAATATGGCACACAATAACGGGCAACTCTGGCAGATTGAACCTAGGCATGCTGCACTGTGAAACATAAAGCTGCCATTTGTGGGTGGGTGGGTGTGTCTACGTGTGCATCCACTGTATGCTCATATGCAATTGATGGTGTGTGTATGGGTGTGTGTATGTATGTATGTATGTATGTATGTATGTATGTATGTATGTATGTATGTATGTATATAGGTATGTATGTACATATACAAATATATACATATACATATAATGTATGCTGTATAAACGATGTACTACACTATAGAAACTATATATGACATACTATACTTTGTATACTAGACAACACATACTATATACTATATGCTATGTACTATGTACTCTGTACTCGAAACTCTATACTCTATATATACTATATAATTGCTAAAAACTATATATTGTACACTGTATACTATGTATTATGTACCATTTACTATATAAGGGAGAAATAGAATTTCTATGTGTGTACCTATGTATCCATCTAGCCATCTATCTGTCTATTTATCCAAACTTACACGGATAATAGACTGAATGCAAAAGCTTATACAAGCATGCTCTTGGGAACCTCAGCAGGAAACCAAAACTAAAGGATCGCAAAATAGACCTTGAATGGAAGGACCCCCAATTAAGGTACCCGTATAAGAATCCCCTACATCCATTGAGGCCATCCATGTCCCTGAGGTTATGCACAGGAAGCGGTCAAATGAGGGCACTTGCCACCTCGTGCTTGCTCCACGGAGCGAAGCCCCGACTGGTCCTGCACGTGGTAGAGACCTGTGGCGAACATGTTCTGTGCTACATGCATGTTCGTGTATGTATGTATGTCTGTGTATATGTACCGCGGTAGGACGAAAGTTCGTCGCACTCTGTATGTCGCTCTTGACCACGGTACAAACCCCTTTTCCCCTAGACAGACTCCTGCACCATGTCCTCTGTCAGGAACATGATAACAGTATAATTCAATTCCAGTGGCTAGCCAGGACATGTAAAATGCACTTGTCAGTACTCCGCGTCCTCCGCAAGATGGTGTAGCCAGGTGCGACGAAACTTTAATCCTGGTGATGTATGTTTACATATCCATATATCTAAAAATAAAATAACCGTAATAACAAACTAATAATATTAATATATACATATATACATATATACATATATACATATATACATATATACATATATATATTATATCAAACTGTATATATATATTGTGATATATATATACAGATGTAACCTACATACAGATATGTATGCGTGTGTATATATATATACATACATACATGCACACACATACATACATACATACATGCATGCATGCATGCATGCATGCATGCATGCATGCATGCATGCATGCGTGCGTTCACACAAACTTTCGGCTTGATTCTCATAATGATAACAGCAGAACCCGAATGTGTTTAGTGTATATAGTTGGGAACGAAAGAAATAAATGTGAAGCTGAAATCTGCATCATGTGACAAATGTGGCTGGAAACGACTAGTCGTTCGCGACCTGGCTGTCCGTAGAGGTCCAGCAATCCAAAGCCCGGCATGAGCTCGACCGTCACGACACCGCCCTGGTACCGGGGGAGGACTCTGCTGAAGGATTCGGAGTTTTAACGTGACGAGGTAGCTGCGGCCCAAACATGGCCTCCACCGCATCGAGCGGGCAAAGATCGGCAACACGAAGACAGGTTACCTGGCACGGCGGGAGAAGTTCAAACAAAACCTGATGCAACCGGATGCGACGAAACTAAAGAAGAGCGTCGTCGGTTCGTGCAGTTTACCGGTGAATCGTTCCACAAATGAGGAAACCCCTTAAATCTATAATTGATTTGCTGCTTTCGCCTCTTGGCTTTCTCGCACAGGTGTGAATCCATCCGCACGCATCTAGCAGCTATCACAGCACAATGCGGTGGAGTCCGGGCCCCAAAACCTAGGATTCTTCTGCGTCGTTGCCTCGTTGCTGGCCTTGACACCGAGCGAGGTGGCCTCGGAAGAGAGGTGACTCCACGGGTGGCCAAGTCAGAGTCTGAGCGTGGAATCGCGAGGCATCAGACATGGGAACTTCTGTCACACAAAAAGCAGGTGCCCACAAGGCTCTTGATGACACAACGCTGCTTCCGCATCTGCACCTCTGGATGCTACTTTTGGTCTTGTGCTTCTGCTGCTCATCTACCGAACATAGGAGGAGGAGGGAGAGGAGGAGGAGGGCACGGTGGCGCAGAAGGACAAAAACGTGGCAGATCCAGCAGATTGGTAGGGCGGCCCGCTAGTGTACGATTGGCCGCGGTAAGCAACGAGCGCTGTTGCTTTGCAGCTGTATCACCTGCACGGTGCGCAAGGCTGTCTAGGCTTCGAATCAACCTGTGGGCGACGGGAGCCTGTTTGACGTGCTTGATACATCCTGCTTCAGACGGACACGTGCCTCGCAGTCGGCGGCGAAGCGGCCAGCGATGCTGTCAAGCCAGTTTGGCTTCTAGATTAAACTTCAAGTCTTCAAGTCTGGCTTCGACAGAGTGCGGGGGCGCAAAGCCTGCTGGGTGGGAAACACTGCTCTGAGCCAGACCTGGTCTCCCTCCTCTGGGTCTCGACTGCTTTTGAAAACCCGAATGTGGCTGGAACCTGGCGGTCGCAGCTCTGTCCACAGCAGCCATGTAGTAGCTGCCACCGCCTTTTATATAGCGGCTCAAGCTGAACAAATACTTCGCGGTGAAATATTGAACTACACATCTCAGGATGTGAAGCAGCCCATTGGGCCAACGAAGCCTCCTGGAGCCCCCACCGACACTAGCTAAGACGCTGGAAACACCCTCCCCAAACCCACCTGAACCCCAAGCTTAAGGCCGAAGCGCAAGTGAAGGGTTTTGTCCTGCCACTGCGGGAGCTTGCCTTCGAGGAAGGACGACTTGGCTTCCCGGCATAGGGCCAAACGATTGGAAACAGAAAACGTTTCACCTAAAAGTGGGACAGCTCATGTCTTGCACTTTGTAGGTATGTATGAATGACATGCACATGCTTCATACGCATACTGTCTCTTCAGCACCGCACGGTATTGCTGTTGCATCACATTCGGTGATGTTTCTAATGTTCAACTTTACATTACGAATGTTCGTGCATGACAGTAATTGCTCATCTTCCGCATTCCATGTGTGACAACACATGTGTCTCACGCATGTACGCGTGCATGCACGCATGCGTGTATGATTCCTGTATGTATGCATACAACGCATCTAGCCATCTTGCGATCTATCTATCCATCTATACATTTATCCATCTATCTATTTGCTCTGCGTTGATCACGGGCATGGGGCACAGGCAGTCCCTGTACCCCGCTCGTTCGAGACGCCTCACCACTTGCGCAGATTCGCGCAGTGGAGAATTAAGTTCCGTACGTTGCAGTTGGGTATTCGAGGATTGATTCACAGGCCGACCAACCACAGCCATAACTATGAGGATTAAAACCCCCCCCAAAGGCACTGTGTTTCCCTCTCCGAGCCCGAGCTCAACGTGGGGCAACGAAAATTTAGTGCTGGACGTCGTCCGTCTGTCCGTCCGTCTGTCCGTCCGTCTCGCTAGCTTCCTCACCAACTTACTCACCAACTGCCTCTCTGACTGACTATATGCATTATGGATGCAAGGATGGATGCAAGGATGGATGCATGGATGTATGGATGTATGGATGTGTTTGCACCCACAGACACCCTCTTCAACCGTAGATACAGCATGCATGCATCGCACGTCAAAACTGTGGCTCTTCTTCATGTTCTTGGGTTTAGCTTGCATGTGATGACAAGCTTCGACACGCCTTCGCAGACCCAGGTGGAGGATCCTGCCTGCATAACACGGAACCGAGACAAGACAGGAACACATGAAGAAATTTGATTCCGCCATTCATCTGCGCAGAACACATTAAAGGCACGACTGCCTCCAAACCCAGGACATAACGGAAGCTGGGCAAAGGGGTGCCCACTCTCCCAAGTTGCACACAGAGAAATCCGCTTCGTCTGCTCTCGAAGCTCTGCACTCGTTACTACAGCTGGACAAGGTTCGACTCACCATCTGCAAAGCAACATGGCACACTAACACTGGCACTTGACATGGTTCTCTCTGTTTCTCCGCGGCATATGCGCCTATTCGAAGAGCCTGGTGACTTAGCGGCTTATGATTTGGCAAACACCCGAGCTCCTGCTTCTAGCACCCCAAGACCCAAAACCCTAAACCCTTCATTGATCACCCGTGCGAACATGGCAAGATCCCTAAAGGACCAAGCTCCTGATCTCCAGGATTCTCCTATTCCAGTATATAATACAATGTATTGCAGTAGACTTTATTATATGCTGCGATATTCTTTTAGACTACTATATATTGGGTTATGCCATATTCTACACTATATTAATACTTCAGCTCTAGAAGTCCAGCAAAAGCTGCGCCTGCGGGCTTAGTCTCGGCAGCCGGGTGAAGGACCCAGGCCTTCAGTAGAGTTCTTGGCTTCGGGTTAACGGTTTAGGGATAAGGGTTTAGGGCTCTAGGTTTCGGAGGCGGTTTGGACATCTCGGGCCCCGGCGGGAAGCTCTCCCTCGCTGGATGCATCCCCTGCCTGGCCACGTTGTAGCTTGCAACATGCAGCAAATGAAACAACATTGGAAGCTCTTTCAAGGGTAAGAGGCTGCATAGTCTTTCAAGGGTAGTCATGTATGAGATTGTATGAGATTGTCTGAGCAATCATTGGCATCCGGGCAAGGCGTCAAAGAGGCATCCAGCCTCTCTGACCCGAGAAGGTACCTCAAGCTCAGCTACTCCAGCTCAGAGCTCGAGTTCTCTCGGGCTTGGGGTTTTGGGTTTAGGGTTTCGGGCAGGCTCTAGCAGCTGCTTTCCACCGGGCTTCCGACCAAGAGCCGCAGCCAAAGCCCAGCAAGCTACAGGCAATGGCCATCGTGCAACCCAGTGATGCCTCAACAGGTCGCACTTTGGCTCTCCCAAAGACAATGTTCCCCCGAACGTATAGAACCTGTGACCTAACGCGAACCACCCCCATGCACAGCGAATACCTGCAAAGACCACCCCGATTTGCGAATAGTGAGAACAAGAAACAGCATTGCCATCATATGTTGCACCTCGGCGACATCCTCCGTGCCAGGCACCCTCTCGCCAGAGTCCTCGGAAGACAAAACAAAATCGCAGCACCAACGGGTGCATTGAAGAGCGGTGTAACAGCTCGTGCTTGCACCAATGAGTGCACAAGTTCGGTTACTTACACTTCGGCGCCACGGCTACTCCATGTTGGGGCGAGGCTACCAACCACTTACGTCGCTGCAAGCAAAAGGCGGGCGCAGAACAGCTGCGCTGCAGCACACCTGACACAAGGACCAGACCAGTCATTGTTCAGGCACAAAAGATGATTCAATAATCTAGGGCTTGTAGCTTCAAGCTGCACAGGCCAAACCTTGTCGCGTAGACCTTCTGGCATCGATCATGTGTCCTTATTGCGTAAACTGTGAAGCCTGAAAGCGCAGCTCTGCAAAGGTCTTCGGAGGGACTTTCACGTGTGCGACCCGATTGGTACGATCCTGACACTTGCTCGGCATGTTTCGGCAAGTTTGTCCAGTGCAGTCCCAACGGTCCAGTGCGACATAATCTTGGCGGATGCGTGTGCAGTGTACGTCAACACTCGGCTAAGGTGACCGACTGCATTGGACGCTTCAGGCTGTGAATTGCAGAAATCTCGCAATGTGACAGTTCCTGGATGTTCCTGGCCCCTTGTTTGAACTGAGAGTTACAGTGTTGCATTTGGGCATGATTCCTGTTTCCTGGATGCAAGTAAATGAAGGGAGCCTGACACGCAACGGAGACGTTGCGCTGCAAGCCCTCGCCCGCGCAGACACAGCTGCCGCAACATCGTGGACATGGCTCCAAGCACGGTCAGCTAATCTCTGAGTGTTGGCTGTTGCAATGGATCTGTGGGTAACCATGGGATCCATGAGCTCAGGAGGCTCAGGAGTTGGGAGGCCCAAGGCAGAGCCAGTATCGCCTCTTGAGAGATGCAATTGAAACGCTAAGGAGACCGTGTGTCCTGCCAAAAAAGCCACAAGATATCTTAGGACAACACTTCCTTTCTGGCGGCAGTAACAGAGTACACTTCGTCGTATGCTTCGGGGCCCGGGGTGAGCGGTGCGTGGATTTTGCCAGTTTTAAACCGGGACGTGTCGCATACAAGGCCGTGGCCCAGACTTCATGAGCCTCAAAGCGATCATGGCGACATCGAATCGTTTAGGGTTTCGGGATCAGGGTTTTGGGTTTAAGGTTTGCTCCAATACCTGACGTTCACTTTCAATGGTCTTTACAGCAGGATCCTCTGCATCACCCCGTGCTGCAGGGGCACCTGGCAGCTCCTGAAGAGCTATCAACTCCTGGCAGCAATCGAAGGTTTAGAGCTTAGGATTAAGGGTTTCGCGGTTAGGGATATAAGGCGAAGTCGGGTCGCGTGAGTCGGTCCTTTGGAGTTGCTCCTCTGACTCTGAGCACTCCTGAGGCTGAGCCCTCCTGGCTTTAGCCTACGGCGAGAAGCCCCCTCAGATGTGAAGCGTCTAAACTCTTCTTTCAAGGCCCCAAGACCCCCTTAAACCCTAAACCCCTAAACCCCAAACACGAGAAAGCTCCTTGCGGACATCCACGCCGCCTACCCAAGGATGTGGCCCGCGAGCCTTGTAGGAAGGAATCGAGACCGAAAGAGCTGTGTTGTGACTTCTATGAGGCTGCAGGGTTTACAAGGTTTAGGGCTCAGGGACGTGTTCAAAGACATGGGCAGTTGCCACAGGCATGACCCCATGGGTTGGTTGGGAACCCTGCAGAGCACCGGTTCTGCCACAGCACTCCCTGCTTCTGCTGCAAGCCACACTCAAAAACCTTCGTCAGATCCGTTTGCTACAAGTGGCGGCTATTGATTTTTTCGCGACCGTTACAACTTCGCACTTGAGCTTCGGGTTCAGATTTCGTTCTGCGGATCTTCTCGGTAGTCCCAAACACCAGAGCCACTGGGTAGCTGGCAATGTCGGCACGGCCGAAGAAGGCCGTTAGGTAACGCCGCTCTCGCAGGGGTTTCGACTTCTCGAGGGCCTTGATCACCTTCCGCCCCCCAGTTGAGTGTGCAGGACGGCCAACCGTGAGTTTTGGCTTGTGTACATGTAGAAAGCGGGCGCAGGGAATTACGAATTCCCAGTCTCTGTCTACACTCCGGAACGAAGGCAACACGAAGAGGTTGTAACATTCAGAACACGTAGGGGCATTTTGAACTTCTTCGCAACGCAAAAAACGACGATGTCCACAAGTCGGAATGGTGCACGACATGCGCTAAAAGCAAGACGGCGATTCAATGTGTAGACGAACATGCTAGCACGGTGCAAATGTAAGGACAACCACACTAGCAGCAGCAGCAGCAGCAGCAGCAGCAGCAGCAGCAACACGAACCACAGAAACGAAACACCGATGTTGCTGTCCCTGCTTTCCTAAGCGGCGGCTAACTTAACTATTGCTTAGATTATTCACTCCTCAGCATCTGCTGGAACTATGTTGCCAAATTCCGGCACGAGCCTGTCATTTTGAAAACAAAAGGCCCCACATACAAGAACCTGGCTGCAGTTTGCATGTGCTGAAGTTTCAGGACATCCCAAGGCAAGGTGCAGATGTTGCGCCTCGATCAAGTCCAAACTCCCCGGGATCACTACGTCCTGCGACGGGACAGATGGATGTTGGTGCACCGCAGCAAGATGCTAGCTACAAAGCAGATCCGGCCTTGAAAGGTCTGTAAGGTGGTATGGCAACCCAAGCGAAATCGTTGAAGAGCTCTGTCTCGGGCGTGAGTACGATAGCCTGTGCACATAGTCTTGATGCCTGCGGCTGGAACACCATACAAATTTGCTACGAGCCCATAGCACCCAATTCCAAAACCCAAAATCCTAAACCCCGGCTAAACCCTGAACCTTTACCTTGGTGCCAGCCTGTGGAATGTACTCCTCCCAGGACTGGAACACGCTCCTCGGCTGCACGGCTCAAGTTCTGCACGGTGGGAACTTCGCATCTGTGGAATCTCTGGCGGACACGATTCCGTAAGTACTCGTTGCAGGAGCCTTTCTGGGTTACGAACTCCCGGGTCAGGGCGTGGGGCAAGAGCAGGCGACAACTAGGCTCTTCGCTCATCTGTGACAGGAAAAGAACCCTGCAGTCGAAGGCGACATGCAACACAAGGCTGACTGTAAACTGCGCAGGTGAGCCTCACAGCACATGTGCGCTTCAAGGTGGAGCAAACCACAAACAGACGCGGATCCCATATCATCGAGATTCCAAAGAATCTTGGCATCAAAGCAGTATGCACTGAAAAGTCCGCCAGACGAAAAAGCAACACCAGCCAGCTGCCTCCACAAAACGGAAGATGCATCGCTACAAAAATTCAAATCCAACAACTGATCTCCTGGCACGGTAAAAAATATCACTTCATGCAGCTCAAGAGGCTGTCTAACTGTTCTCTGGTGTCTAACAGAACTGCTCAGAGAGTGCAAATGGTGCCATTGCCCTGTGTCCGAACACCTGAACAGCCTCCAGTCACCGCGATGACGAATGCCATCCGGCTCGTTTTGGCTCCAAGCCCCCGGAACACAGGACTGCAAATATTGATCTTCGAGGCATCACGGCAGCATCTGTCTCAAGAGTCACGCCAACGCACACGCGGCAACGCGCGCCAACAGGTGTCTCAACCGAACATGAAACGCGACGCCTCTGTTCTGCTGTCGCCAGATCCCACAATTGAACTCCAAGCAAAATAGCTGAAAAACACATGCGGCTCAAGAGGCTGTCTAATTGTCGAACTGTGGTGTTCTGTACTGCTCAGAGAGTGCAAGTGGTGCCATTGCCCCGTGTCCAAACACCTGAAAAGCTTCCAGTCACCGCGATGACGAATGCCATCCGGCTCGTTTTGGCTCCAAGCCCCCGGAACACAGGACTGCAAATATTGATCTTCGAGGCATCACGGCAGCATCTGTCTCAAGAGTCAAGCCAGCAAACGTGGCAACAGCTGTCTTAAACTAACATGGAAAGCGACGCCTCTGTTCTGCTGTCTTCAGATCCCGCAACTGAACTGCAAGCAAGCTCCAAAGGCTGTCTAAGAGTCGAACTGTGGTCAGGTGTTCAGCAGAACTGCTCAGAGAGTGCAAATGGTGCCATTGCCCTGTGTCCGAACACCTGAAAAGCTTCCAGTCACCGCGATGACGAATGCCATCCGGCTCGTTTTGGCTCCAAGCCCCCGGAACACAGGACTGCAAATATTGATCTTCGAGGCATCAGGGCAGCATCTGTCTCAAGAGTCAGGCCCGCAAACACCCGACAACAGCTTTCTCATCCGAAATGAAACACGACGCCTCTGTTCTGCGGTCTTCAGATACCACAATTGGCAAGCAAGGTATCTGCAAAACACTTCATGCGGGTGTGTGCCGTCAAACAGAACTGCTCAGAGTGTGCAAAATGGTGCCATTGCCCTGTGTCCGAACACCTGAACAGCTTCCAGTCACCGCGATGACGAATGCCATCCGGCTCGCTTTGGCTCCAGGCCCCCGGAACACAGGACTGCAAATATTGATCTTCGAGGCATCACGGCAGCATCTGTCTCAAGAGTCACGCCAACGCACACGCGGCAACGCGCGCCAACAGGTGTCTCAACCGAACATGAAACGCGATGCCTCTGTTCTGCGGTCTTCAGATACCACAATTGGCAAGCAAGGTATGCAAAACACTTCATGCGGGTCAAGCGGCTGTCTAAGAGTCGAGCTGTGCCGTCAAACAGAACTGCTCAGAGAGTGCAAAATGGTGCCATTGCCCTGTGTCCGAACACCCGAACAGCCTCCAGTCACCGCGATGACGAATGCCATCCGGCTCGTTTTGGCTCCAAGCCCCCGGAACATAGGACTGCAAATATTGATCTTCGAGGCATCACGGCAGCATCTGTCTCAAGAGTCACGCCAACGCACACGCGGCAACGCGCGCCAACAGGTGTCTCAACCGAACATGAAACGCGATGCCTCTGTTCTGC
>CAJNJA010013592.1:0-12593 GCA_905231915.1 Symbiodinium necroappetens | reverse complement strand
CCCCCAAAAAAAAAGGCCAAAAAAAAAAGGCCAAAAAAAAATCTCCACCCCAAAACAACCCTCAACCCGAAGCCCTAAGCCTTAATACCCTAAACCCTAAGCCCCTGAACAATTTTTAATTCCTCAAGCTAAGCTCCTTAAAGCTTCGACCCTAAGCTCCTAAACCCCAAACAAACCTCAGACGCCAATAACGCCAATACCAATCTATCTGAACTCTTCGAAGCCCTTGCGCAATTGGTTTGCCGGTTTAGGGTTTGGGGTTTGGGGTTACTTAGAAGCTCAGGGGGAGCTAAATAGTTAACACTGCTCAATAAACACCCTCACAAGCACCCGGAAGCCTGTGCGCAAACCCCGAGACACATCCGTGAAGACCCCACACCGACAGGTTAAAACTCTAATGCCGCAAAGCCGTAAACCCTAAAACCCTAAAGCCCGAAGCCGTACACACAAAAACCCGTAGTATCCCGTGGTACAGCCAACTTACTAGCCAAGCCCCTTCATCCTATTTTTTGCAGGTGGACTACTCCCGACAGGCCGGGCACGAGCAAATTCAACTGGAGTGAGGTTAGAGTTTAGGGTATGTGGTTTTGGGCTCCTTCCAGGGTTCCTTCTACGGGGGTTCCTTTGAGGGTTCCTGGAAGGATTCCATAAAGCTTCAGGTTTGAGGGTTTTTCATTCATACAGTATACCTTCCAGTGGGCGGCTGCCTATTCGAAGCCTCCGAAGACTTTTCATCAAAGAACCTGGGCTTGTTGGGTGTTGGCCGTGGCGGTGTGCAAACCTAAACTTAAACCTTTGGGGGGTCTACGCATAGAGTCTATAGAGTGTATACGAAACAATGTGTTGCAATTCAGCGTTCGATCGGGGCTTTCGGTTCCAGGGCTTGGGCCAGTTCAGGACCACTGAGGAGGTGACTTTCTCTGAAATGCTTCCGCGCGACAGGGTTCTGGTACAGATTGAGACTGAAAGTCTGGAATTGGGACCCTCAAAAAAACTGCCAGGGAGGTTAAAACATATGTGTATACAGTATACATGTATATATGCTCTCGGGTCCCGGCCCCTCCCTTCAAAGGTATCCCTCCCCCATTCCCATGGTATCCCACCTGCGGGTGCGGCTTGGGGGTTGCCCCCCCCTATAGTACTCCAACCCTGCCCTGTGCGGAAAGCGGACTCTGCGCAATAGTTTCCCACAGCAGACATGAATTACAATGCTTAATTATGAGGGTTGTATGGCGATGGTGATGGTTGCAGCTATTCCTTTGATGGTGCTGGCGATGAAGATGGCGACGACAATGACGATGTTGAGCATGATGTCAAAGATGATCTGATTGTCAACTCGCGTCGTCGTCTAGAGCAGCACAACATCATGAGCAGAACCACCGGTGCCACAGCAAGAAGGAAGATACAGAGTAACACATAAGAACTTCAACAACGGCGGATGCGGGCCGCACGACCATAGTAGATGAAATTGTTGACATGAATGGTGGTGGAGAAGATCAGAACAAGTGCTCTTAAACTAATCGTGACAACAGGTCCTTTTGTTACACGTGTTACGTATTCCAATTCAGGCCAACCAAAGCCTCAGCTAAGGGGGCCCCACCCCACAAAAAAAGGGGGGAAGGGGGGGAGGATACCATGAGGTCGGGGGGCGAGGGGGGAGGGGGGGCAGCCCTGCATCATATGCACATATTATCATATCTCATGTATGTATGTATACATATACATATACATATACATATACATATATATATATACACATCCACTCTTTGTTATGTGTGTGTATATATATATGTATATATGGACACACATACTTACATACTAAAGGGGTGGAGGATTCGTCATGTTGCGCAGTGCTCCCAGTCAGACTTGCTCAATTTTCCGACTTTGGGTGGCCTTAGGGGTTGAGGGTTTTGAGAGCTTAAGTTGGCGGGAATGTGGGGTTTGGGTTTTGGGGTATAACCCTCCACACCGCCTCAGCCCCAAACCCTGACACGCAAACCACAGGCTCTTCAAACCCCAAACTGAAGGTCACCGGATTCATCCGCAGCCTTCGGATGCAGGAGAACCGATTTGGGCTTCTCAGAGACTTGAAGCTTTGAAGCTTTTGTGGTTGGGGTAGGGTCTGTAGGGTCTAGGGTCTATAGGGTCTATAGGATTTAGGGTCTGTTTGATTTAAGGTCTGGAGGGTTTAGGGGCAGCAGGGTCTATAGGGTCTGACGGGTCTAGGTTTTTTTTTCTCGGGATGAGCTTAGGCAGAGCTTCGATGCATTCTAAGCTTGGATCGAAGAGCAGCTCACTCAAGAGGGACCACAGCATAATTTAGAGAGTTTGTGTGTATGTGTGTGCATGTGTGTATATATATATAGGCGCACAGAAGCTTATGTCTGCAAAGTTATGCCATGTTGGTAACGACCATCAAGTTCGCATCCCTCCAGCACCCCTGCCAACGGCTTCCACTTTGCCGGAAAATCTAGATGTGCGGTTTAGGTTTGAGGAGTCGGGTAGTACAATGTCTTCTTGCTTGCCACATAGTTTATGGCATTTATGGGCTGAACAGCCGCAACCGTGCACGCTGCACCCTGGCTTCCGCATAGCTACTAGGTTAATAGATAGTTCGATTAGTCTTACGACCCGTTACCCGGCCACGACGAACGATTTGTGCGTCAGTATCGCTACGAGCCGCCATCAGAGTTTCCCCTGACTTAGCCCTTGACAAGCATAGTCGAGGCCTTTCATGCACAGCTGTAATCTGTCTAAGGTTAGAAGTATGAGCCCCGAAAAAGGGCCTTAAAGGTACATATAGGGTACAAGGCAGGTGTATAAGGATCCCAGGGTTAAGGGCGGTTAAGGGCCCATACTAGGGGCCCATGGTTTCAACCTTAGAATCTGCCGGAAGCTCTGGAGGAAACAAGATGATCACACCACCGCCCCCAGAGCCTCCCCGGACCTCTGCTGAACCTTCCCTTTTTTGTGACAGAGCCCCAGGCCCAAGCTCGAAGCCCGAACGCCCAGCTTCGGTGGTCCGAGTTTGTCCCCATAATGACCAGGGGTAGTGTAGTTGTTTACGCACATTTTAGGCCTGCGTCGCTATCTGTTTTTATACTTGGATCTGTTGGGGTTGGATCTTCGGTGTTCGGCAAACGACCCTGACGAAGCGTTTGGGGCCACGATTGCAGGAGGAAGCATTCGGGCAGCTGAGGAAACGGGGCCTGGATCAGGCGCCAGCGGAGTAGGGTTCCAAATGCTTAAAAAATCGTTTGCCACCTCAACATACCCACCTACATTCTTGCGTTTCAGAACCCAAGAACCCAAGTGTTGTGCCATTTTGTGCCCCTTGAGCCCTTCGGCTTACGAACGGCCCAGGGCTTGGGTCTTAGGGCTTCTGGCCTTCCCTAAACCCTGGCCAGATCAGAGGGCTTTTGGGTATGAAATCTTTAAAGGAAACTACAGGTGGGGAGTTTAGGGTATATAGGGCTCCTATAAGGCTTCTATAAGGTATATAGACCTTCTATAAGGCTCCTATAACGGTAACTACCCACTTGAAAATGTCCTAGAAATCTTGGTTGTGCAGACTTGGGGACTTTGGGTTTAGGGTTTAGGGTTCAGGGCTTCGAAGCTGTGTTAGGGGACAGTGGGGCTGGCTACCGCAGTCTTGTTGATGCTCATACTGCTACGAACAACACCGAAACCTGTTTCATCCTGGATACACACGTTCGCGACTATTCCAAGGCCTTTTCGTGGTGGTAGACCTTTGTCAGTACTTTTCCGCCTTCCCCGGGGGTGAGGAGTCTTGCATTGAGAGATGAAAGTTCGCCGTCGAAAGCAACCCTAAACCCTAAATCCCAAGCCCTAAACCCTACGTCTTGCTGAGTTGCGAGAGCGTAAACCCTAAACCTAACAGTTTTGTCTAGCGGGTAAGCTCCTAAACCTCAGGCTCCGCTCCTATCAAGCCCTCCTCGCCTCAAGGCCCAACAGATCTGTGATCCACCCTGAACGGAAGAGCATCGTCATGGTGTAGACAGTGAAGCTTTGCAATGAAGAACCCACGACAGAGGGTTGTGCTGCCGCCGCTGCCATAGGAGGGGGCCTAGTGCAAAGCGCTAAGCCCTTGTGCTGCAGTGCCGCCAGATCCCTAACAACCCTGAATTCTACCTGTTGGATGGAGCATACTTTGGCCCCGAGCCCCAAACCCCTCCGGCCCCCGAATATAGACTTCCAAACTTCTCAGGGGCTCGGAATACTTAGTAAAAACATCCCTTGACAGCCCCTACATGATTAAACTGCAGCATGCTCCTGAACCCCACTCCGCACAGCAAGGCGCCAATATAAACTCCCTACGCCACCCAGCTGCAAGCCCTGTCCAAGCCCATTCTAGCTACAGTAAATCCCTAAGCCCTAAACCCTATGCCTCGCCTGGATTGTCCGAGTGTGAGCGCCGAGACCCTAAACCCTACAACCTAAACCCTAACCCCAAAACCCTAAACCCAAACTCCAACCCCAAAACCCTAAACCCCAAACCCTAACCCCCACACAAAAAAAATAAAAAGAAACGAAGCCCTGAACCCCAAACCCTAACCCCAAAACCCTAAATCCCAAACCCTAGCCCCAAAACCCTAAACCCAGCGCGCGGCTGAGAAAGAGACAGCCCTTGCACTTCAGGAGGAGGAGCCGGGAGCCGGAAACCCAAGCTCTGGAGGGTTCGAAGCCACCAGGTCTGAAACCATTTGTGTTTAGGGCTTAGGGTTTAGGGTTTAGGGTTTAGGGGCTTAGGGGTTAGGGTTTAGGGTTTAGGGTTTAGGGTTTAGGGGTTTAGGGTTTAGGACGGTTCAGGGTTCAGCAGCTCCGGTCGAGCCGTTTTTAAGTAGAGTTACATTCACGGTTTAGACAAATGCCATAACATTGGAAAATACAAAATTCTATCTTTAACACCAGCGGTTCACATACAAACTAGACACTGAAAAAACAGTCGGTCTCTGTCTACTGTATCCGTGAATAGATGTAGTTGTAAACAATCTCTTTCCTAATGACTGGTACGACTCTAAGGCGGCATCGTTTGAGCAGTCTGATGGCCTACGACCGAACAAAACTCGAAATCTCTAGCTCAATGCTATGATTTGATATCATACACCTTCGTCTTCTTGCCAGTGCAATCTCAACCCTAAATTTCACACATGTCCTCTGGTATGTTGTTAACAGGTTATGGTGAACCCGAGTCTCTTTACTAATGGCTGATATGACTTCAACCCATTCTTGGGCAAAAGTTTCTGCGATTGACTTGTTCGTGGTTATATTGCAATAGTGTTTGGGGCCTTGCAGGAGCCGATCTGTTCCGGCAGTGTTTGGGGCATTGCGGGAGCCGATCTGTTACGGCAGTTTTTGGGGTACTGCAGGAGCCGATCTTTTACGGCAGTGTTTGGGGTACCGCGGGAGCCGATCTGTTTCGACAGCTTTTGTGGTACTGCAGGAGCCGATCTGTTACGGCAGTGTTTGGGGCATTGCAGGAGCCGATCTGTTACGGCAGTGTTTGGGGTACTGCCGGAGCCGATCTGTTACGGCAGTGTTTGGGACATTGCAGGAGCCGATTGGCCTTATCCAACGAATTTTTGACCTTATGCAACGAAGTTTTGGCCTTAAGTTCGTTGGACGGAAAGTCGCTTGGCCTTAACTTCGTTGGACGAAAATTCCTTGGATAAGGCCAAAACTTCGTTGAATAAGGCCGACTTGGCCTTATCCAACGAAGATTCGGCCTTATCCAACGAAGTTTTGGCCTTAAGTTCGTTGGACGGAAAGTCGCTTGGCCTTAACTTCGTTGGACGAAAATTCGTTGGATAAGGCCAAAACTTCGTTGGACAAGGCCGAACTGGCCTTATCCAACGAAGATTCGGCCTTATCCAACGAAGTTCATTAAGGTTTAAACTACTATGTGAAAGAGAAGTTTAGGGTTTAGGGGTTTAGG
The DNA here is from genome assembly GCA_905231915.1 of Symbiodinium necroappetens. Lineage (NCBI taxonomy): Eukaryota > Dinophyceae > Suessiales > Symbiodiniaceae > Symbiodinium > Symbiodinium necroappetens. The sequence goes on along the minus strand of CAJNJA010013592.1, from coordinate 6,637 downwards.
TGCTGCGAGGGATCTGGCCGGGCGAGCTCAGTTCAAGCCTGTGGAAAAGGGGTTTAGGGGTCTAGGGTTTAGGGGCTTAGGGTTTGCCATGCAACACATCAACAGTGCTGATGATGGTCCCCTATTGATGCTGGAACTGGTGACGCAGGATTGGATTGATCGAGTCTCTCACCTGTAGTCCCTGCAGTTTCTGTAGTGCTTCTGTCAGTGTCTGGTCACGTGCTAGACAACCGCGGGGCTGGCAGACCTCTGAGTCCGCGAGAGAGAGAGAGAGAGAGAGAGAGAGAGAGAGAGAGAGAGGGTGTAAGGTTCAGGGGTTTCAGGGGCCTACCTAGGGTTTAGAGTTTGGGGTTTAGGGTTTCAGGGGGTCTTACCTCGGGTTTAGAGCTTGGGGTTTAGGGTTTCAGGGGGCCTTACCTTGGGTTTAGAGTTTTGTGTTTAGGGTTTAAGGGGGCCTACCCAGGGTTTACGCCCTAGGGTTGAGAGTTTGGGCTTCAGGGTCTGGGGCCTTCTATGGTTTCAGGCATGCGCTTCACCCGTGTCTTGCGAGGAACATCAGCAACTGGGTTCAGGGGAGGGCGTCGGACTCCGGATTCTGACACTTGGTCTCAGAATCACTGTTTATGGGGTTTAGGGTTTAGGGTTTAGGGTTATTTTTCGCATGCCAGACTGCCTTTGCAAGTTAGAACCTTTGAGCTTGTGACCGTTACGAGGATTCCAGTGCCGGTTTTCGAAAGCAGCTTCATGAAGGAAGGAGGCCTCGGCAACACGCTAGAGCCGAATATCAGAATATCCCACACCCTGAATCCTGAACCCCAAACCCTATGCTACCTATACCTTGGCTAAATCCAGAACCCAGGGCCAGCGAACGAAGGCCTAGCCGTAGATGCGCAGAGCTCGGCACCGAGGCCAACAAGCGAATTCGCAGTTGGACGGAGGCCACCGCGGGGTTTTCAGAGCCGCATGCTCCTTCCATGCGAGCCACCCGCAGTGCTCCAAATTGAAACCGTTCTAACTACACTTCTGTTGATGGGTTCGTTCTATTAAAAGGTCTGCCAGGAGCTGATACGGCGCAGGTCCGGATTCGAGAATTCTGTTGGAGAACTCTGCAGGTACCCGAATGCCGCTCGGAAACGCATGATTATGGAAGAAGCACCGCGACCCGCAACCCTAAACCCCAACCCTTGTTGTCTGTTTTCCGCCCTAAACCTCGCCTGAGCTTCGATGCGAGTGCTAAGACAACTCTTTGAGAACCCTGAGACCTCGTCTGGCATGTCCGAATGGCGAGAGCGCAAACCCCTCAAACCTAAACCCCTTACCTTAACCCCAAATAACGTACCTTTTCAAGGACCAATATAAAGAAATCATAATACGGAGCCCTCAAAACCCCTAAACCCTAAACCCTAAAAAGTAGGTTCTTTTGGGTCCAGGTACACCCCAAGCCACGAGACCCCGAGCGCTAGTCTGGCGAGGAAAAGCCACGGCAGCATATGGCAAAACGCTAAACCCTAAACCTCCAAGGCCTAACCCCATAAACCCCAAACCCCTGAACTCTGCCCAAATGCCAAACCCTAAATTTGGCTTGTCCTGAGTTGCGAGAGCGTAAACCCAAAACCCTAAACCCCTAAACTCTAAACCCTAAGCCCCAAACCCTAAACCCCTAAACCCCACAACCCTAAACCCTAAGCGCCAAACCCTAAGAGCTTTAACCTTCGGAGCGCTGACTTCTTCTTGCTTCGCGAGCTCGCTGGAAGGAGGCTCCGGCGCCGTCCGAGGAGGACATTGCGGCTTTCCGTGTTGGGCTCAAGGGGTTTAGAGTGGATTTAGGGGTTTAGGGTTTAGGGCTCAGGGTTCAGGGCTTAGGGTTTAGGGTTAGAGGGTTTAGGGGTTTAGGGGTTTATTTTAGGGTTTAGGGTTTATAGGGTATAGGATTTAGGGTTTAGGGGTGGGCTGTTGCGTGATTGAAATTTCGTCAGGCGGCAGGTACTAGCAGCCCAAGTCTCGAACAATGACCGCTAGACCCCAAACCCTCAACCTTAAACCTTGAACTGCATCCTAAGCCAACCACGCTGACACTGTAAGTTTAGGAGATTCCGGATGACAGCAAAAGCGATGCAGTGGATGCAGTGAGCTTTGTGACACTTTTCGCACTTGCATGTCCCCAGACCCCAAACTTATGCTAAACCCAGACCAGAGGTGGTTTGGAGGATGGTGGCTCATTTCTCAGAACGGTTTAGAATTTAGCATTCGGGAGGTGACTCCTTGATTTCTATTTCTAGGGGGGCTTATGGCTTTACCAACTCAGGGGGTTTAAGGTTTTTGGGTTTTGGGTTCAGGGTGCCTTTGTAGTGTGGAAGCCTCAACAGTTGTTACTAGCCGACTCCAATCATCTCACCCCGAAGCCCGAAACCCTAAACCCATAAACCCCTAAACCCCGAAACCTTATAAACTCTAAACCCCTAAGCCAAGAAAAACCCTAAAGCCCTTAAACTCCTAAACCCTAAACCCCTAAACCCTGAACTCCAAAGCTCAAGAGACATAGCGCTTTGCGCGGAAGCCTGGGGCTCTTGTACTTGGAGCCACGGCGCAGCGGTCAAGTTCAGGCTTCGAAGCGATGACGAATATCATTCCATAGGGTTTCTTATTGTGACAAGGTCTATTTTTAGATATTTTGGGGGTTTAGGGTATACTATAGTTTTTCCACAAAACACCCCCCCCAACAACCAGTTCTAATCATGAAGGCCCGTATATTAAGGTGACCGCTACCCCATGGACGAGCCGCGGCCTCAGAGCAGCGTCGAGCTCCCGACATTGCACAAACCTTTTCCCGGACCCTGAATCAGCTACCTTCTGTTGAGGACTTATACAAGAAAGTCATACAAAAGGACTTCCAATACAGATAGTTTGAGCCTTAAGACCATGAGATCATCAGACCTTCCCAAGAAAACCGCAGACCCCAAACCCTCCAAAAACAAGTGCCTTAACAAAAAAACCTATAGGATTCAGGGCGCTTTTTTGGGGCTCAGAGCAGAACCTGTCGGAGTGCCTCGCGGGCTTTTCTGACCAGCACAGTACGGGCCAGTAACAATGGGCCTTCGGCATAGATACGGTTGATGGTATAAGTCGTGCATTGCCCACAAGGTAATGCGGGATTTGTATCATCAACAGTAGGAGCGCTAGCCATGGTATCAGTACTGCTGGTAGCTGTGGCGATAACAACAGCAATAGCATACACAGTAGCAGCAAACAAGTATAAGAATGGCGCTCTGCCCAAGCGTCAATCGTAGGCCGAAACCTTAAACGACGCCGTTCCCTTAAATGAACCCTATAGACCCTATTATCAGCCCTAAGCTGTAAGCCCAAGACCTCCAACCCTGGGCCCTGACATCTTCATGGCCATGCGAGAGGGAAAACAACCCAAGCCTCGAGAATTAACGGTAAACCCGAAAAGGGATTGTATTTAGGTTACCATAATAGGGGTCTGTAGTAAATAATATGGCCTCTTTATTATGGTAACTTGAATTAAATGCCCTAGACACTTGACCCAGGCGGGCTCTCGAGTACCTGACGAGCTCGCCCGCAGCAGCGCAGCACAAGGCCCGATGGGGCCGCGGTTTCTATCAAGGGTTCCGGTAAAGGGACTAAAAGAGTTTCTATAAAGGCTTCCTTCAGAGGGACTAAATGAACTGTTTCTACAATCGTTTCTATCTAGGGTTCAAGGTTTGGGTTTAAGATCAGGTTTCATCGTCGGAGCGATATGACGTTCTGGGTTCTAGAGTAATATATTGGGGGTTCTGCGTAAGGTTCCTGGAACTTGGGATACCTTGCTCGGAGGTTTCTATGTCAAGAAGAGGGTTGTTTTAGTATCCAGTAGTTTAACCCTTGCTTGCTGACACTCCACTTGGGTTTATGGTGCCTTGCTGTCTTGGGGTAAGGGGTGCGTTTTGGGGTTCCGGGTTCAAGCTTCTATAGTAGCGTTTCTGTTCGTCTACACCCTAAACCCTAAGCCCTAAACCCCTAAACCCTAAACCTGCAAACCCTAAACCACTAGGTTATTCCGTGCTTAGGGTGGAGGGGCTCGGTTTTGGAGCTGGACAGGCGAGGTAGGGTTTCGCCCATGAGTTCCTAAAGTCCTACTACTGTTGTTGATATAAACCCTGCATTACCTTAAGGACCCTAAACTATGGGAGTTATGGTACATTCCTTATTATGGGTAATGCAGGATTTACACCACAAGCGTGACCAAGGGGCCTTGATGTTGCCTTGGTGATTAGCATGGTTTTTCGTATGTATGATGCTGCAATTATATTAAGGGGCCCTGATTGATAAATTCCGATTGGTAAGACGTGTAAATTTTGATCGGGAAGAATCTCGACCAACTAGGCTCCACAACCCCCCATCTAAACATGGAGAAAGGCAGCGTGCGTCATCAACTACATCATCGAAAGTTATATCGCAGTTTAGGGTTGTGCCTGAATGAAGAGACGGCTCGTGTTCGTTGAGGAAGCTGCGAGAGTCGAAGCCCCAACAACCTTTATATTGGTGATAAGTCAAATCCAGCAATACCGTAAGGACCCTAAACTATGGGAATTATGGTACATTCCTTATTATGGGTAATGCAGGATTTATATCATCAACCGTAGGAGCCCAGCTTCGGAGACTCTCTGCACAGAGCCCTGAGGTCAGGGCGTCAGACTTCAGAGTGATGGCTCAGGGCGCCACACCCTGAATTTCTTCACCACTACCTAAAACACCTCTCCCCCCCGCCCAAAAAAAAGTAGGTAAAATGATGGCCCAAAACCTCTAAGCGGCTGTAATTCTACATACTTTCGGGGTCCAGGTAAGCCCTTAACCTCGGTTGTGGCGTTCAGGAATTTAGCGCCTTTTTTCGAGAGGCCTCTCGCAGGGCTCGCTCTTTCTTTGCCAGGTGCTTTCGGAGTTCAAGCCACGCAATGAGGGCGAGCCAGACTACTCCTCTTTGGTCGCTCTGGCGTGCTTCGGGCTTGCGTTTTTGGGGGGTCTTAGTCAGGGTGTAGGGTTTTCCACTTTAACTTATCGATTCTAGGATTTATTTACTTCATGTCTTCCTGAGAGTTCCACGACCCCTGATGCGGCGAAGTTCCTTGGCTGCTAGGTTGTGGAGGCGATAAGACAACCCTTGAGTGTCAGACAGCTTGTATCGGGGCCTGAATTCAAGAGGGAAGTGGGGCATGGTGTGTGCAGGGCATAATATAGGGGCCTTAATAGTTAGAATCGGGTTTGGGGGTATATTATACTACGATTATAATAAGGAACCCCCAAAACCCGATTCCAATTATTAAGGCCTCTACACCAATGAGCAGGGAGCCCTAACGAACACTATCCTGATTTTCTTCATCCTTGCATCATGCCCTGAGTGCCGGGATTGGGCCGGGGAGGCCTAGGGGCAGTACTTTGGCGAATATCGCAAAGTGGTTTAGGGTTTAGGGATTAGGGTTTAGGGTTTAGGGTCCTGCCATATTCCTTTGAACCAGGTTCTGAATCTCAAGGTTTAAAATTTATGGCGCAGGTCTCTGAAGATATGCAGAATGTACCTCTCGAAAAGTGTACGGTAGGACGAAGGATGTTTTGGAAAAGGCTCGAAGCAGAAGATTGTACGCGCAGCGTCATTCTGACGGAGCAGCCAACGGAGGCTACACTAGACCCTAATTAAACTGCAAACCCTAAACCGTAAATCCTAAACCCTAAAACCCTCAACCCCAAACCGTAAACCCTAAGCTCCTCAAGCCCTAAACAGTAGGATCCCTTCACCGAAAAGCCCAAATCCTCAGGGATTCGTTTTAGGGTTTAGGGATTTAGGGTTTTGGGTTTGCGGTTTGGGGTTTAGGGGTGAAGGACCTAGAAGTGCCGAAGGCAAAACGAAGCAAAACAACTCTAAACTCATCAACCCTAGGCGTAAATCCTGCACCCGAAGCCTTAAATCCCAACGCCCGAAGACCATCCTTACATCCCCTACAATATCCTTCAAGAAATCACTAAGTCCTAGGTGCTGAAATGGCTTATGTATCCCTTTACGATCCGAAATCGTATTCCCAAAGGTCTAGATAAAGCCTCTATGAACCGCGTTAGAAAATACACTCTCATAAACATCTGAAGCCCCTAGACCATAGGTCTGCGGACGTTGAGGGGGGCGCGTCAGATGGGTGAAACAGCCATTTCTGTTAGGGAGAGCGGGGGAGGGGGGGGTTTCTGGAAATCCCTACTGTCAAACGTTCTGCATTTGGGCCCTTGATTTCTCAAACTTCCAGATCACCTCACTGGTGAAGAAAGCCCGACAGGCTGGGTCCTCAGTGAATTGGATTTGGCGTCTAGGTTTAAGGTCTATTGGTTTTTGGGTGGTTTGGGGTGGTTTGGGCTTTGGGTTTGTCGGGGTTTCGGAAATTTTGGAGTGGTTGAGTTTTTCCGCGGGTGGGAGGTGCGGGGTTCAGTGTTTTGGTGAAGGTTTACGGTGTAGGGTGGTGGCGACCACTATTGCGGCACTTTTTTTGTGGTGATACTAAAGCTTGCTCTTCCATGCGCATTTTTTGCCAGGGGTGCCAGGGGAAAGTGTGCATGGCTGTGGAGCTCTGGGTGCAGCAGCCGCAGCAGGAGGAGGAGT
>CAJNJA010013590.1:0-12595 GCA_905231915.1 Symbiodinium necroappetens | reverse complement strand
CTCCCAGGGAAAGTCTCACTCTTAGGCCCTACCTCAACAAAGGGTGCCTTTTAGTCCTTACAACTTAGATCCTGTTCTTTGGGGTTCTATGCATTCAAGTTTGAGTTGGAGACGTGGTGCAGGCTCGGATCCATCGGATTTTGACACGCTGACTTACCCTGAGGCTTTCTCGAGGGCTTGGGTGCAGTCAACACTGCTCCGCCGGCGGGGCTGGACCTCTCCGCACTCACAGCACTGGGCCCCTCGCCTGGCGATGGCGCCTCGCGCTGCCCAGGCGGGCGCCCGAGGAGTGCGGCCCATGCTGTCGGGCGGCNNCGTGGTGGCAGTGGCAAAGCCGAAGACGCTGAGATGTTTTGTCTAGGAACTTCTATGTATTATATGAGTCTATACTTTCAAGACTTGCCTCTGCGAGCTAATTACTGTCCCAGTTAGACCGTTAGACCCGAGTGCAGCAAGACTGGCTCTCCCGAGAAGCCTGGCGGTTGCTCGTGCGCCGTACTTGTTGCAGATTCAATTCCCAAGCGACGCCATCTTAACCATGCTTCAATGGCAATGCCATGAAAACAGCCATGCTCAAGGNNNCGCCACCGCCACTGCCACCACTCTACCATCAGCTTCACCACCACCCCTGTCACAACCACAGCCATCTGCACCAGTCATCGTCGAGGCTCTCGATCATAATTGTGGCCAGACCATTGCAGGAACGACCCTTCACATCCTGGCTAGACGACGCACCACGCAACGTTCATGACAACTACACATGACAGGTCCACAGGTGCTGGAAGCCAAACCTCTGAAAGACAAAAACGGCGGAAGATGCGCCGCGGAATGCCGAGGACCTACGATCCAGGTCATCGGGGTGAAGTTAAGGATTCTGATTTCTAGAAAACCAGACAACCGCGTAAACTTCCTTTTTGAAAAAAAGCCCTTGTACGAGGAATGTTGCTTGCCTTTATTTTGCGTTCGAATTCTCATGGCTCGTGGACCGCGTCTTCTGCGACATCCTCCTGGCGCTCCCGTGGCGACCTTGGGCTGACCCTCATCACCTGGAGCCAGTGAAGGGGAGTCTCGGCTTAGAGAAAACGGCCAAAAAGTCCTGCTGGGCCAAGGGTTCCGAGGCCTGGAAATTTCCGAAGGAGGAACTGAAGGAACCGCCAAAGACTGTTTTTGAGGCAACGGGTCATGGAAGGTACTTTACGGGAGTTTGCCCACCTCCCGCAAGAGCCGGAGGTCGTTCGGGTCGATTTTGCCGGACATGCCCTCAGGTGGGTTGTCGTAGTCGAACTCCTAAGCCGAGGAAAGCGAGTAAAGGCTCAAAGGGTTGGGGTGTAGGCTTCCCTTGGTTACTCAATCGGCTTGTGGAATCCATACCCATTCTCATACATCTCATTCTCATTGATGGCACCGCTGGGATCTGATCCAGTACGCAGGCTACGACGCATTCAGTAAGCCCATCTATATCAAACATAGCCTCGCCTTGCGATGCAGCGGCGCCATTCGGGCTGCAACAATGTTCACCGGGTTTCGTTGCATCATCTTGGGCCAACTCCAAACCCATGACGCTTTCGCATGATATGGGACTAACCGCCATGTCCGGAGGTCTGATATGTCTGATGGGATATCGGCCTCCTTAATGTCCGTTGGGGCGTGGTTCACATCCTGGCCAAGACTGTGCTAAGACTCTGCGCGACCTGTCGAAACCTGCAGACCTAAGAATCTGGGCCCCCCTACCTAGCCTCGAGCAGATTCTTGAGCAGCCCTGAACTGTGACTTATATTGGTAATAACGAAGAACCACAAATATAAATATATATATATATACATATGCTTAACCCAAGAGTCCGGATCCAGAGAGAAGGCCTCCACGGCATCCTCCTCGTCCCCGTTCGGCGCCTTCAGCAGCTCCTCCCGGAACTCGGGCTCATCGCCGTCCTCGTTTTCAGCTCCGAGGTCCAGGCATCCGAACCCTTCGAGCCTGCAAAAATCCCAAACTTAGCAGCCGATGACACACACACACACATAGGAACTCCTGTACCATGCATGCCCTGCCTCATGGCACAGCATCCACACGGTACGACTCAGTGCGCTGCACGCAGCTACGAAAGAGTAGGTGCGTGGTTTCTGCGCGCTTGCGTGTGCGCGTCTGTGTTCGGCCCCTTGCTTCTTGTCTCGTCCCTTCTGTCCACTCCATCATGCGCAGTGGGACAGACGGGATATAGACAGGCTCTGTCCAAGGAACCCAGGTACATGTACCTGCACCTTTCCCCCGCCTTTATTTGTGGGCCCTAAGCCTATCTTGCTGCTGCCTGGCACTGCACCATCGCCAAGGTAGCACATCATTCTATCTTTCCTCTTCATGCCATTGGAATCTGGGCTTAGGACACAAACCCCCTAGCCATCCTGTCATGTCTTGTCGTGCATGCCATTCATGGTGTCTGGCCTTACTTCCTTACTTACTTACCTACCTACCTACGTACCTACCTACCTACCTACCTACCTACCTACCTACCTACCTACCTACCTACCTACCTCTCTTCCTTCCTTAATTGCTTGCTCCCTTGCTTACAACACATTACATGACGTCACTTTACTTTGAGGTACAGTGCATTGCAGCAGTGCATACGCTTCCATACACTTACTGTCACTTACATACACTTACTTTTCAGCACTTGCACTGGAACGACGGCGAGGGCTACAAGGGACTAAGTTCTTGCACACACACACACTTACATACACATACCTGAATATACGTAGGCATATACACAAACAAATACACACGCATACATACATACATACATACATACATACATACATACATAGATACATACATATGTACATAAACACAATGAACACATACATACATACATACATACCTACCTACCTACCTACCTACCTACATACATACATACATACATACATACACTTACTTATCTCCTTGCATACACGCCTTACCTGTTTAGCTTGATCCCCGTCTTACTTGAAAACGATTTGCCACAACACTCCTGAAATGCACTGTCCAAAAGTAAATCTCTCCGTACAGGAACCAAGATCGCATAACAGTATGCTGTACAGGTCTCGGTATCACTGTTTCCGTCATGTCTCGCTCTCGCTCCCTCTCCCTCTCTCTCTCTTTTCTTTTGTTTTGTTATGCTGGGCGCAAGGGTCGCCAGGCGACCGTCTCTCTCTCTCTCTCTCTCCCACTTGCACACGTCCAGTCTGCCCGCTTTCTCTCTGTCTCTCTCTCCCCATCTCTCTCACAGCCCTCACAATGCGCGGATCCTCTGTCAAGCTGTCGATTTGTAGCTTCGACGAGAGTCCTTAAGGGCAAGAAACAGAAGTTGGCCAGCTTGTCTTCATTCCTCTTGTGTTTTTCCGGAATTAGGTTATGCAGCACTGCTTCAGCTGTGGAAAGGAAACCTTCAGCCTGCAAATTTATAGGTCCTACGGAGGCCAGTCGTTTCGGGAACCTCATTCTCGCAATGTCCTAAGGTCCTATGTCATTGCCGAGCTGTCCGTGCCGTCATCTTTGCTACCGTTTCACCACTGGTGCGGTTGAATCCTTGTTGTTTGTGATGTTGACGGCCACTTGCTACAATTTCATTGCTAACACTATCCAGAACTGCTCGTGACGATGCTATCGACACTGCTGCTACCGCTGCTAGCGTACACCGTAATGCAAGTCAGGCAAGTATTTAACGCATTCCTGTATTGGATGCACCACCTGATTCTACTCGTGCACTAATCACATGAGCCGCCTGTATCACATGATTTGCTTGAACTCTCAATAGCAACGATGCCGTGCTTTCTGTTGCTGCTGTCGGCTGTGGGTGCTCCCTAGGACTCTATAGGGGTTGATGACCTAGTAGGTATCATCCTGTAATTTCCCCATAGAGGCCCCGGAAAACCTGCGGCTCTTGTTGGTGAGCTTGGTTGGTGGGCTTGCTGGTGGGGCGGAGGTTTTTGCTCATGGTGTCGATGATGGTTGTCTTGCTCTTGCTTGGTTCTTTTCCGCTCTATATTGTTACTACGATGCTTGTGACTGCTTGAAGTAATCTTACTATCATAAGAATACTACTGGTGATAGTTGAGCCTGCTACACCATGCTTTACTACCACAAACACTCGTGCTGCGGTTTCTGTTGCTTCAGAGCTGGTGACTGTTCACACAGCGAAATGAACTGCATTTGTTGTCGACACTCCGGGCGTTTCGGTTCATACCAATACCAGTCAATGGCTCGAAGACTGTAGGTGGGTGCCGCAATGTGTGTGTTCATTTCTGCGTCTGCTGCTTCTTCTCGCTGCTCCGGGGGTGTAATTCTTATTAGATTCTTGTTGGCAGCAAAACTGGGCCCTAACTTCTTATGAAGTCTCAGAGTCTCACAGCAGCATGTCCAGGGCGGCGTCTCGATTCAGAATGGTTTAGCTTATCTGATCTCTTTCGCTGAGGAGCCCTCGGGCGTCTCATGCCCCAGTCGGCCTCCACAAGTCTCGGCGTGAGACTCCAACGCAATTTCATCGCACCTGGGCCCAAAAATGTGATGCTCTGCCACACAATCCGCGCAACCCCTTTCTCGCACTGCGGATTGGTTGGCAGCTGCGGTGAACTAACAGCTGCCGATGCTATGCTGCTATGGCTGCAACCAGTGGCAATCTGCAAAAAGCGCAACATCGAGGTGACAAAACACGGAGATAATCCAATCGCGAAGTGGCGACTTGATAGAGAGTGTCGGATGCACACCTTGATTATGCCGCCACGATCGCGAATCATGTATGGCCGTCGGTAACACGGCAGGGTACTGTGGACATGAGCAATCGAGGGCAGCACTGTACCGCAGCCTTTGTCTTATAGTGGTGATAGCATTGGCCGTGGGAAAGTAGAAGCAGCAATAGACACGTCAACAACCTGCTTTTACACTAGTAGAAGCAATCGTTGCTGTTGTGGTCGTCGTGGCAATACTTGTTCTAGCCGTTGCTGCCTTCCTGACGGTGATGGCGGTAGTAGTCCTCGTCGTGGTCGTACTTCTGGGCGACGAGGAAGAGGAGGAGAAGCCGCAGAACTAGTGCAGTAGTTGTTGTCGTCGTCGTCGTAGGAGGAGGAGGAGGAGGAGGAGGAGAGCAGTTTCGGAAGCAGTGGCAATAGCAAGAGCAGCCTAGTTGCTGTTGTAGTTGCAGTTGCAGTAGTAGTCGTCCTCGTCGTAGGGGTAGTGGTAGTGGCAGTGGTGGTGGTAGTGGTAGTAGTGGTAGCAGTGGTACTAGTAGTACTAGTAGTACTAGTACTAGTAGTACTAGTACTACTAGTAGTAATGGCAGTAGTAATGGTAGTAGTAGTAGTAGTAGTAGTAGCAGTTAGAGTGGTAGGAGTAGCAGCAGTGGTGGAAGCAGCAGCAGCAGCACCAGCAGCCCAGCGTCTAGCCGCAGCAGCAGAGGCTCTTGCTGTTGTTGCTGTTGTCGTTGTTGTTGTTGCTGGTGTGGCTGGTGTTGCTGTTGATGTCGTTGCTGATGTGGTCGCATTCGCAACTGCTTTTCGAAATCACTGCTGCATTTGTTGTTTGTACTCTCACTTTCCTTCGCCAGGGCTGGGGTGGGGGTAGCCCTGCCTGAACTGGGTGCCAGAAAGTTGCATGACAGGAAAGAGGACAAAGTGCTATTCCAGGAAGACCGGAGCAAAACGTCAACGACCACTACGTCAGGTTTGCTGCAGGACACATCTCTATTGCAAAGTTTCATGTGGCCCCCGGGTGCCACGAGAAGGCCGGCTTTGAAGCCAAACCAGGCATCAGTTGGGAGTCTCCACTCCTCTGAGAAGCACGGATAAGAAGTCAGCGTGCCCGATACTCTCTCTCTCTCTCTCTCCCGGGCGTGGGGACGTGTCACCGTGCCCGGGCAAAGTGCCCACCCGATCTTTTTCTCTCTCTCTCTCTTCTTCTTCTTCCTTCGGGTGAGAGGAGCTTGTCAGGCTCCCCGGCCCATAGGGCCCCCCAACGTTCTGGGTCTCTCTCTCTCTCTCTCTCTCTCTCTCTGTTTGCTTGCTTGCTTGTTGCTTGCTTGCGAGGGGTGTGGGTCCCCGGAGAAACCCTGCTCTCTCTCTGTCTCTCTCTCTCTCTCTCTCTCTTCTTCTTCTTCTCCAGGGCATGGGGAGTCGGTTAGACCCCCCGGCCTTTTAGGCCCCCCAAATTTCCTGGGGTTTTCAGGGGGTTGTGAAAAGGATGCATGTAGGTCGAAGTTGTTGTCCCCCGACCCACATGAGCAGTGCTTTCTTTGGGACACCCATTGTGGCCTACCGAGGGATCACTGTAAGTAAGTTCCGATTCCCATCCCACTGTAAAAACAACACAGAACGACAACACGTTTTCCCCCGGTAGTTCAGACTTGCCGGCTTTGGCATACAAAGTTTTCGAGGGGGCCAAGCAGTACTGAAGTAGCCTTGGACCTATGAAACGTCTCGACACAGGTTACTTGCTTAGCAAACGAGTACTTGCAAATGCCTGTATATGAGAGAGTCAGGGGCTCTGTTGCGAGGATTTCTCTCTCTCTCTCTCTCTTTTTGTCTTTCGTTAGGGCTGTGGGCTAGGGGAGCTCCCCTAACCCGCGCGCTGTCGCGCCCCCAACCGTTGTGGAGGGGCTGGAGACACACAACTGCACCACCAAGGCATCAGGCATTAATTAGGCCAAGGAGACTACATTGCAGTAAAGCAGGAAGGGAAGTAATTGCTGATGCCATGCGTGAGTGGTGTATAGAAAGCTCATGCTCTGCCGAGGGAACTGGAAGCAAAACTCGGAACCAAAAAGTAAGAACCAACTAAAAAAGGTTTAAGGGTTGTCCCCTGCGAGCTGCAAAAGGTACTGAGCACGTGGCTTTGAATTTAGTGGCGGTAAGTTCGAAAGGAATGGCTCCGGCGGCCCGTCTTATGGTACACGGAATAAAATAATCCGGGGGATTACTCCCCAAGATCGCAAAGAAAAGTATGGAGCGAAAAGTCTGTATGGAGGCGAAGTATTGACAACTACGGCTTGCACGCCACTGTGCTCTTATGGGAGCATGTACAACCAGCGGAGCTGAAAATGGGAAGCTCCCCTAAAAACTCTCTCTCCCTCTCTCTCCAGCTTGCTTGCTTGCTTGATTTTGGGTTTGGGTTCCAGCACCCCGGCACGACGTCCAACCCCCTCGCGGCGAGCGTCTGTTTGATCTCTTTGCTTTGCCTCTCTTTTTCTTTCGCCAGGGCTGTGGGCAGGAGTGCTACTCCTGCCTCTCTCTCTCTCTCCCTCCCGGGCATGAGGATCGGTTAAGACCCCCGGGGCACCTAGCCCACCCGCAACTATTTTGCGGGAACGGAGGTGTGAGGAACGAGCATAGGTCGCCTGAAGGCTAAAGCTCCAATAACCGTTACGATAACGAAGACAGGTGACTGTTTGCTGTCTCAGAAACATGCATTAGGCACAATATGCTTCCCCCACGACCAAGAAAAGCTAACATAGCAAAGACGTGCCAAATGCTGAAGTCATATGTGACAGGCTGGCGTGGACATTGCTGCGCGCGTAAGTTCGGGCCAAGGCACGCGAGCCGTCTGCGGCGGCGATGGCCTTAGCATCGGCCTCTTTGGCGGATGATCGCCAACCTGAGCTCCAACAGTCGGAAAAACTGCTTGACAGAGACAGAATCGGAAATTGGCCAGATTGGCATGCCCTGCCCATTTTTGGAGGCAAGCCACCCCGGGGACGGAGAGTCTGTGCATCACAGGTGGTCCACCAACACTCCTAATTACAGTTCAGGCCGGCTGCCATGCCATTAGAATCACAAATGTTGAGAATGCCTGTCAGCGGTCTCTCTGTCCTTCCAGAAAGAGTTCGTCCTGCTGGCGGTCCTATGGCGTAGTCTTCATCAACGTCGTGTGGATGTGTCTCCTCGTCGCCTGTCGAAAAGAGGCAAACAGCTGACGACCCCTCGGTTGAGAGAAAGGAGAGAGAGAGAGAGAGAGAGAGAGAGACAGAGACAGAGAGACAGAGAGAGAGCGAGAGCGAGAGCGAGCCGCAGAACCAGTCCCAGTGGCTGGTTGCCAGCAGCTCGCGCATTGCCACAGCACTCGCGTTGCTTGTTAGACTCCTCGGTGTCACGGAAGGGGCATGACCAGCCCTGAATTACACATCGAGCTACACATTAGCCCTCTGTGTGCAAGTCCGGGCTGCATCACGGAGCCACTTCGGCCACGGGAAGAGCGCCGCGAGGCACTGGACATCACTCCGGACCTGACCGGCGTGAAAAAGCCAATTGTTAAATCCTTCCCCCCGGCGCTTTGCATGCTGCCTCCAAGATTGCCAGGAGGCGGTGTCGTCGAAGTCCTCCTCCTGAGGCTGCCCTTCCTTGGAATGACGGGTCGACGGCTGAGCCACTCTCCGGTGTCGCTGATCTGCCCCGCCTGCCCTTCGCCAAGCGTGGCCTTCCTCACAAGCCGCCGGCGCCGGCCGTCCTCTGTCCGCTCCTGCGTGAAGTGGCACGTGCCGAAGAGGTCGCGATTCACCTCTGCATGAACGGGGCTTCCTTGCCACAGCTCACGGCCAAGCCTTCTCGACAAATTCGTGCAAAGGGAGCTTTTATGCAGGGTGAGGGCCTGATCTGCTGCCACCTTTGCTCCAATCACCGGAGCCTGCTGTGAATGGGACCACCAACTCATCTGGCCCCTCGCAGCAGCTCGCTTCAAGATGCGCATGCATGGGACAGCCTTACTTCAATTCACACAAGCCGCACGGCAGTCTTTTTTCGACATCAATCCACCCCTTCAACCTGCATCTCAGCTTTCGCACTTAGACCCTCCCGCTTCGTCTCGACCAAGAGGTCTTCATCCTCTATGTCGACGATCACAGGTGCTATTGCTTTCTTGGCGCTTGGTCGAACTGACAAGGTCTCGCACCATTTTGTCTGACTTTCCATGTAATGCAGGTCCCGCACATGGGCCAAGGACAGAGATGTGGTGGAGTGCCAGGTGGCACCACTTCTCCTGTCAGACTTGACCTTACAGAATCGATCAGCAAGTCCGTAGATATGGTACTGGGGGCAGAGCTTGGCGGCGAGCCTGGAGACAGCAGGACTCGAGCAAGTCTTTTTGACAACTGGGGTTACCCAGGCTTTGGCATGCGATGACCACACCTTGTCAGGCCATTCGGAGGTCAACAAAATGTCGATGCTCTCCCCTCTCCGATGCATCATGAAAGCTTGTTTCTCGATCTTGTCCAATGCCGCCGAAGTGTAATGAGGACCGTCAAAAAGTCCACGACCCCATTTCTGTCTGAACACCTCTGCGTCGTAACTGCCCGAAAGGTAGGCAATCCGCAATCCTGCCACTTCCGTTATCCCACAAGACCCCAAGAACGTCAGGTTCGGCTGCAGGAGAACAGGCTTCTTATCTTGCTCAGCCTTCTTTATGAATACCTCAGACGCACTGTCGATAAAGTACACGGGCACCGGCAGGACACGAGCCGCAGCTGAACCCACATAATCCGAAATCCGGCTGCACATCTCATTTGGTGGCAAGAACTGTCCCACCGCAAGGACTAGATCTACCTCTCTCTTCAACTCGATCAACTTCGCGTGCAACAAGTCCAGGCGGCCGTACATGTCCCCACAAACCAATACGCTTCGTGGTTCCTTCTCGGAGGTTACCATTTTTAAGTGGTCTATTGCCTCACTTGGGGGTGGTAAAAACGGCGTGTGCGCGCTGATGCCAGCTGCCGACCCTCCTTCGAGGAAGGGCGTGTCCGCAGCCAGTCGCAGCCGCTTTATCGCAGGTGTTTCTGCTTTCACATCCATGTCAGCCATGGCGTCACATGGGATGTAGAAGAACTCAAGCAAAACGATCACTATAATGGGACTGGAGTCAAGAGGCTCGAAACATGCCTTGGGGTGTTTTGTGCGGCCCAAGCAGTGAAAAGTGGGGATGTCAAGACAGTTGTGCGATTCTCGAGGGGGCGTCCGCTGATTGATGTACAAGAAATATCTCTATCGAGACATCAAAGCCGTGTGACTCTAAACGTTTGTGCATGGCGGCAGTCTGCCAACGAAAGCAAAACCAGGATCACGAGTCTGCACAGAAAGATTCACAAATGGAAGGGTCGGCCGGTCGAGCCTGGCATGCTCGCCCATTTCAGAAGTCATTCCGCCTGCACTCCATCGCGAGTTGCTGAGCAAGCACTTATGCCTTAGACTCAGCTGAGGCTGGGTGCTGGTGCCGGGCCTCCTACACTGTCGATGCGAAACTTCTTGCCACCAGAGTTCTGACGGACGAAGCCTCGTTCAGATTGCACGAGGCATGGATTGAGGTGCAAGGACAACGCGGTAAACCCCATGAACCCAAAAAGGCCATAAACCTGAACCCTAGACTGCAGGCGGATCACGACGGCACGTGCGGACAGGCTTAGGGTGTTTGCGGCTTCGGCTCTTCTTTAAGGCTTTAAGGGCTTCGGGCACTTGAGCTTTAAGGACTTGTTAAGGAGTTTACTTCTCAAGTTAGGGTAAAGTGATCTATGGTGGTTGCTTATGATGGCACTATGGTAGCATAAACAAGAGATTCCCCTAGCAGTTTAACACCCAGGGGGTTTAGGGTTTTTTCTATGGTAGTTGCTGATGATGGCACTATGGTAGCATAAACAAGAGATTCCCCCTAGCAGTTTAACACCCAGGGGTTTCGACTCTCACACTCGCACCAGGCAGGCAAGGCGCAACCTTGCCACCCAGGGGTTTAGGGGTTTAGGGTTTTTTCTATGGTAGTTGCTGATGATGGCACTATGGTAGCATAAACAAGAGATTCCCCCTAGCAGTTTAACACCCAGGGGTTTAGGGTTTTTTCTATGGTAGTTGCTGATGATGGCACTATGGTAGCATAAACAAGAGATTCCCCCTAGCAGTTTAACACCCAGGCTGTTTAGGGGTTTAGGATTTAGGGCCCTTTCTATCTTATGATGGCACTATGGTAGCAAAAATAACGAGAGATTTCCCCGTAGCAGTTCGAAAAGAAGAGCCCGGTCATCTGCCAGGCGGCTGCGAATCTGTCCCGTCACCATCCTTTCAGGCCCAGGCCTGGAGCAACGACAGAAGCGAAGCAGGAGTTTAGGGTTTAGGGCTTCGGGTTTCGGGTTTAGGGTTTAGGATTTAGGGTTTAGTGTTTATAGGGTATAGGATTTAGGGTTTAGGAATTAGGGTTTAAGGGTCTTTCGTCGGGTTTGGATGTTGGGGTTGGCAGGGTTGCATGGGGGATTTCGGGCTTATCCGATTCAAAGGAAATGGAGCAAGTCCCAAGAACCGTCAGAATCCCACCCACCTGGCAGGCTCTGAGTTGAGCAGAACATTGCTGGGAGGCTGCGCGTCAAAGGCAGACCTGGTCGAGGATACTCTTGCTGACATATCTCGGAATGTGGCTCCACTCAAGAGCAAGGAACGGGGAGTATGGCTCAGAATCATCAGGAACTTCAAGCGGAACTTGCTCGCATTCAGACAACCTTAGCATCAAGACGAATACACTCTCGAGACGAGCTGCCGACGTTGCATGACCGGGAGTGTACAACGACGAACGAAATGCTGAGTGGAAAACTCCAAGGTTTGCCAAATCGTATGGCTCAGATCCAGTACATCCAACAGCTGCCTTGCAGTGCATGCGAAGGCGGTGGCTGCTGTCTCAGACGTCAGGCCCTGCCTGACGGGTTTGATTTGGAGAGAGCTCCTGAGGGCATCTTGTGCAAAAAGTTGCCGCATGCGGCCAAAATACATCCGATTGCATGCAGCTAGCGGCTAGCTCAAGCTTCGCCAAGCGTCTTCGTAGTGCCACTGACCACGACATAACGTCGGCGGAACACCAACGGCTCGCTTCGAACGGCAGAGTTTGAAAAGCAGGACTGCCAGGTGGTGCCTCAGAGGAGTTCCACATTAAGGACTACCCCAAAACCGCACAAAAGGCCCAACCCGAACCACTTTGCTCTTGCCCTCACTCTGCGCATGTCTCCTTCCGAAGCTGAGGCTCCACTCGGATCTGGCGGAGTCCCTTCGAAGCTGTGCAAAGATATTTCCTGCAGCTCTCTGGTCACGACCAAATTCCCAGCAAGTGCCCGGGCGAATGTGCACGGGACCGTCGCATGCCAGGGAAGGCCATATTGGATCTCATCTTACACACTCTGCATCATCATCATCGCTGAACAGTCAAGCGCTAGCACGTACACACTACAAAACGATACAGAACGCCATGGCATGGGCAGCCATGGGATCACCAAGACTTGCCAAAGGAAGACGTACATATTCCACAGGGCTTACTGCTGCGAGTCAGTGCAGCTGGTGTCGAGCCCGAGCCGATGCTGAGAATGGATTCCTCATCGATTGGGCCGCCCTTTCCCCACAAACCCGGTTTCAACCCAAATCCTCTTTCCAGGCCCATTGCGACGGCCAGGCCTAATTTCAACCCAAATCCTAAAACCCTTTTTGCGTCCAGGCCTATTGCCACAGCCGGACATCCCAAACTCCCAAAACCCCTCACAGCCACTGCAGGGATGGCCTGATGCATGCTCTCATCTTGCGGGACCTGACACTTCGTTTGGTGCTTTTTTTTTTTTTTTGGGGGG
>CAJNJA010013589.1:672-12596 GCA_905231915.1 Symbiodinium necroappetens | reverse complement strand
ATATATATATATAAATAATAATAATAAATACTGAAGCCCTACCAGCCCCCAAAAAAAAGCCGAAGGAACAGCTCTAGGGCAGCCTCCCAGAGACGTCGCTTCCCTGCGGCGCTGATCAGGGCGTTGTGCGCGGCGCAGGAGTTGAGTGCCTCCTCGCCGAGATTCTTTTCCGGGGCGGGTTTAGGGGAAATAGGGTTTATAGGGTTTGTAGGGTTTATAGGGTTTATAGGGTGTTTAGGGTTTAGGGTTTAGGGTTGGGGTTTTGGGGTTTAGGGGCTTAGGGTTTAGGGTTGTTAGGGTTTAAAGCCCTTTGTATAAAGGTGCCTGTTACTTTAGGGGCCTATAGCAATTAGAATAGAGGGGTTACGTTAGGGGCCTTACAGCAATTAGAATAGAGGGTTGCTTTAGGGGCCTTATAGCAATTAGAAGAAAGGGTTTGGGTTTAGGGTTTAGGGGATTGGGTCTGAGGGTTTGGGGTATCCGGGCGCCAAGAGCGGGGTCCCAAGGCAGTCTGTTGCCCTACACCGTCCCCGTTGTAAAACCGCACGCTTTAGAGCGAGTCATGCAGCAGGTTTGACACTTGCAGTACGCCCGTGGCGTTTCTGCTTGACGATTCGGATGCCCGTCTTGAATGCCAACCCTAAACCCTAAACCCTGAACCCTCCAGAACCACCCATCAAGGGGTTACGGGTTGTTTATGGTTTAGGCTTATGTAGGGTTTGGAGTTTCCAGTAACCACTACCAAAACCCCACGAGCCCTAACCCTGCCAAACCTCTGCAAAACTAATCTCCATAGTAGTTCCTCTTTGAGGTTACCTTTTAGGATCCTTATTATAGATTTGGTTATACCACAAAAAGGAACTACAATGGAGACTATAGGTAAGACCCAAGGGGGGGACCCAGATCCAGTTACTGCGGATAACCGAAAGCAAGCCAGGCCTAAACCGCCCTGAATTCAAAGAGCCCGAAGGCCTTATGGACTCAACCTGTACCCATAGGCTCTTCCGTAGTTCCTTGTTTGTGGTTTATATTTAGGATCCTAGAAATAAGGCAATCCCCAAAAAAGGAACTACTATATGGGTAGGGCTTAGGGACCCGAAACCCTAGGCCCTAAACCCTAAACCGTATAAACCCTAAACCCCTACACCCCTAAACCGCAAACCCTATAAACCCTGAACCCCTAAACCCTAAACCCTATAAACCCTAAACCCTATAAACCCTAAACCACAAAAAACCGTAAACCCTATAAACCCTAAACTGTACACCCCCTGTCGGCCTCCTCCGTCTGCAGAAGGCCCAGCGCCTCTTGCCACTCCCGTGCCTGCTGCTGCAGTCAAGGGACGAAAGGAGAGACCGTTAAAGGGACCCTTTGGGAAAAAAAATGGGGCTCCCTAAACCCTAAGCCCTACACCGTGGCTTTATGAGACTATATAAGGGGGGTATAGAAAGGTTAAGTCTAGGGTATTTAGGGGTAGGGGTCCCTTCTAGGGGTCCCTCCTATTGCACCTTCATGCAGCGACTCCCGAACTCGCTACTTACGAACATCTCTGCACATCAAGATCAGAACCTGTTTAGGGTCTATAGGGTTTAGGGTTTCATCAGCCCTCCACCTGGGAGTCGAATCACCTACAGTTTTTTCTGGGTTCTACCTCCTATAAGTAAGGGGGTATAGTGGCTGCTAAACTGTAGGCAGTAAGGAGAGCTACAGGAACGGCCCCCCAGAAGAAGCGCTCCCTGGGTTTCCGTTAAAACCAGGGGATTCGGAAGTGTCTGGGCTTCCAGTAGAAACTTTGAATGACGGTGCTCGGCCCTGGCAAGCGTGCCACAGCGGCTTCTGGAGGAGTTTAGTAAGGGCGTTTTGGTTAAGAGTTTAAGGTTTAGTTAGGCTTCTAGCAAGGCTCTATACCCTAAACCCTAACCCTACCTAAACCCGAAACCCAAAACGGTTTGGGCGGTTTGGGGTTTAGGGTTTGGGGCTCAGATTGGGGCGTCTACTTGGACTCTCCTCGGGGAGACTGGAGGCCACCAAATAGCATCTAGGGCTTCGGGTGTAGGGCTCTAGTTTTAGGACAGGTCCAGGATCTGATCTAGCCGTAGGCTCCATAGTAGTTCCTTTTTGGGGATTGCCTTATTCATAGGATCTTAAACATAAACCACAAAATGGAACTACTATAGAGCCTACATATATGTAGGATCCTATAAGGCCATCCCAAAAAAGAACTACTATAAAGCCTATATATGTGGGATCCTATAAGGCCATCCCAAAACCCTAAACCCTAAACCCTAAACCAAAAGGAACTACCAGGGAGCCCAACTGTAGGGCTTGCACGAGGAACTCAAGGTTTGAGGCTGAAGGGTCTGGACTGGGGATCTAGCGCGGCCTTAAGCACCCGCAGACTGCGACGCATGAGTAAAGTTAGGGTTTAGGAGTTTAGGGTTTAGGGTTTAGGGTTGAGAGTTTATAGGGTTTGGGGATTTAGGGTTTTAGAGTTTATAGGGTTTAGGGATTTAGGGTTTTAATTAGGGTTTAGAGTTTATAGGGTTTAGGGATTTAGGGTTTTAGGGTTTAGGGTTTGAGAGCCTTGGTCCAAGGTAGCTCCTTACTAGGCAGTTGGGTATATCAGGTACTTGAACCCTCAAAGCTAGATACATCAACAGTGAATAGTCGCTAGTCAATACCTGCTACAAGACAACTTGTGCTGCAGGAGTGTCCGAGGTCCTCTGTATACTTGCGAGCCGTTAACCCGTATCTGGGGAGGGCCCAATACAGATTCGAGTGTTTGCAGGTTATACAAGATTGATGCAGAGGGCTTGCTACTGCGCGTAGAAAACTGTGTCCATCCAGACTTGTGCCGTTGGCCACGAGGTTTGCAAAGCAGGGTACTTCAGAGTTCAGTGATTCAAGTTTACGAGGTTTCCAAGTACCTCCTTCATGCTATGGGCACCGTTTCCGAGATGAGTCAGGCTGAACTTGACAACCCCAGGCAAAGGTCCGGGAATTGAGTCAGGCAGTCACCCTAAACCCCAAACGCGGACTCAACCCAGCTCAAAAACCTCGTGCTAAAAAAGGCCAAGGCATGTAGGGGTTCAGGGGCAATCACCCACTGCTTCTGCAGAGGTCTTACGGTTTGAGACTTAAACCACAGACCGCAGAAACACACTGCACAGTGTGGGAGATTCTTGGATAGGTTCGATCCTGCAAAGGGGGCCTCCCAAACAACCTCAAACTCTACTCTAAACCACGCTGCGTGACCTTAAGCCTTAAACCTCGTTTTGTATCTTCAAGGGCTCCGGCACATCACACTGCCCAGACCTGCTCTCACCAAAACAGACGAGTCGGCCATCCGCAGTCACAGCACAGGTGTGATCATAGCCGGCCGAGACACTCGAGACTGGTCCCAAATCCTGGGTCAACGTTCGGGAGGAAGAAACATCAGTGTCTGTCTTTTGATATGGGCAGTCCTCTAAATTATGGTCCCTTTGTACCTCCACGAAATAGTACGGCACCCTTATAAAAAGGAGCCCCAAAAGGACTCTATTTTAGAGAAGTACCCATATGGCAGGAAACCCACACCACAAAACGGAAAAAAGGATTGTGAAGCTGGACCAAGAATCAGCTGGCACCTTACACTCCCCACGCCTGTTCTGCCCGAAACAGACGAGCTGACCATCTGAAAGCACTACACAGGTATGGCGTGCTCCGGTTGAAACCGCCACAGCTGGTCCCAAACCTGATGGCACATCGCGCTGTCGTCGAGATCTGTCTCCAAAGCAAACGAGCTGCCCATCACTCCTGACAGCATGGGTATCTCTATAGGCCGCCGATACTGCCAGAACTGGACCCAACTTTGCTGGCACACTGCACTGCTTAAGCCAATTGCTACCAAAGCAGGCTAGCTGACCATCTGCCTGCACTGCGCAAGCATGATTAAATCCTGTTGACACTGCCAAAACAGGTCCCAAATCTGCTGGCACATCGCACTGTTTATTCGGATTGTGCCCAAAGCATACCAGCTGACCGTCTGCTTGCACTGCGCAGGTGTGTCCGTAGCTCGCCGAGACTGATACGACTCGTCCTAAGTCACCTGGCACAGCACACTGGCCGAGGAAGTTGCCTCCAAAGCAAACGAGTTGACCATCAGCCCGTACCTTTTCTGTTCATAGACGCCCATTTAAGCCGCAATCTTATTAGTATTCTTAAGAATGTACGGTAATATACGACGACAAAGTCAATGTAGTTGCCAAAACTGAACTAGGCACTGCACAGGTGTGCTTATAGCCTGCAGAGGCTGTCAACACTGGTCCCAAGTCCGCTGGCACGTCGCACTGCCCAAAGTAGTTGTCTCCAAAGCAGACTAGCTGGCCATCTGCCTGTACTGCACAGGTATGCGCCTGGCCCGCCGACACTGACAAAACTCGTCCAAAATCAGTTGGCTCGGTCGCGCAATTGCGACAATGACAGCTGGAAGATTGAAGCTTCCCCGAGCTTAAGGAGAACCTGAAAGAACGACTCCTTCCATCCCTGCTGGACCGGCGACACATGCATGGATGACTCGGCAATGCAACATGCGCCCCCAAGTTCGGAACGCGGTGACAGACTGGCCGGAGTGGATGAACCGACTGCAATGCCGCTCGCGATGCGAGGGAGAGCATTTCAAGCTGCTTGGCCCTTTCAGCCGTGGCTGATATGAAATGCCATATGGTCTCACGAGGGGTAGTTGGAACCGAATGACAGTTCCGGGGCTACTTACCCGTGTTTGGTCCTTGTGCAGCCATTGCAAGTATAAGCTCCATGCAAGTATAGTGTGGCAGCACCACCATGTAGATGACTGATCTTGACATGCAGTCCTAAAGCCCTAGAGCCTAAGCCCAAAGCCCTGAGCCCGAAACCCTGAACACGGTTTAGGGTTTAGGGGTTGAGGGTTTGGGGCCTGGGGTTTTGGGGTTAGGGTTTAGGGAACCCAAAACCCTAAAGGGCCTTGCATAAAGCGAGGATGGACCGCACGCCCGGTGCAGCTGCAGATTCAGTGACTGTCGCCTCGGCCATCCGCAGCCGACGGAAGGAAGCTGCCTGGGATGAGGGTCTAGGGTTTAAGGGTTCAGAGCTTAGGATATAATTAAGGGCTTAGGGCCTTAGGGTTTGGGGTGTAGGGGTTTAGAATGGTCTTTATGGGGCCTGGGTCCTTAGACAGGGGTGCTGGGGTCCATTTTGCGACGAGTGATTATATCATCTGGGAACAATCGGGAATAATTGGGCTACACCTGAAGCGAGTAATCAGCTTTCCAAGTTTGGCTCACTGGGCGCCTCTCAGAGTAGGTCGTATAACCCCTAAACCACAGCATAAAGTTCAAGAACGCGTCTCCTTCCATGTGAGGCATTCTTGATTCATAACGGCATGGCTCAGACCCTAAACCCTAAGCTAAGTATGGCTTAGGCTTTCGAGCTTATATGATTGTTCAATGCCCCTTTTCGGTCTGCCCAAGTCTGAAAACCTTTAGAAACCCCTTCGAATATACGTATAACTGTAGCTGATGCATCACCTTCTTCGCTCACAGCTCCCTCGGAGTTCTTGTGTGGTGCTCGTCTCCGGTACTGACCCAGCCCTGCTTAACCGATCTCCGCGAGCAGATGCGTGTCATCTCTTTGTCACACCGGTTCGTCGGTTGCCGGGCCCGCACACGCATGGGAAAGCAGCCTCATGAATTCTAATTTAATTATTAGAGAGCCTATATTGTAGAAGCCTTATAGTAACCCTTGTACAGTAGTACCCCGTTTACCGAACCCTTAGGATATCACAGAGACTCGCAACGTCAAGCCTTTAGCAATCCCTCGAAACCCTCAACCGCCCTAAACCCCAAAGCTTTAAAAACTTCAAACACCCTCAACCGCCCTGAACCCCGAAGCTTAAAACCCCTTCAAACCCCACTGACACAACCCCTTACAAGGTCAAACCTAGCCAGCTAATATATATATATATGTATATATATATACATACATTAATTTTTTATATTATTCTATTATTTGATAGAAGCCTCTGAACCAAGAGGCCTCAAGAGTCTCCTCAACAATAACTTCCGGTACCATCCTAAACGGGGTTTAGGGATTAGGCTTTAGGCTTTAGGGTTTAGGTTTTGGGGTTTAGGATGGGTTTGGGTTTTAGGGTTTAGGTTTATAGGGTTTAGGGACGAAGTGTTGAACTCCAAACCTTCTGACAGAATTAACTGTAACTCTTGCGTTCCAAACACTGGCACCGCGCATCCTGCATTGCCCGCCCTGGCAATCAGACCGTCATTGCAAGGAAGAGGGCAGATATGGGGAGGGATCGCTGCAGGATTTTGCGGTTGAGGCTACGTGCCGAGTTTGAGGGTTTACAGGCAATCTCCAGAAGTTATCCGTGTGTGTGTGTGTGGGGGGGGGGGGCCAACTACCACGGGACTAGGACTTCTTTGAGAAGGCCAAACATTACAGAGTGCAGGGGTAGCCGGGTAGCCGGGAGCATTGATGAGACCGGCACTAACAAAGATGCTCGTCAGATAAACGGAAGCAGTGGAGGACCCTCTAGTGTGTGCCTGCAGCTTACGACATGCTTTACTGTGCAAACCGTACATTGATGAATCGTTGAACATCCTCGCTGCACATTGCTTCGCTCGAGATGTGGTACTTCAGGCGTAAAGTGACCGGTGATCCTTCGCTTCGTGCTTTATTAACCAGCAGCAAGGCAACCAAGCCTATTGAGGGGCCCCCATCAAGATTTTCTCTTTGACGTTCTCAGATGAGATCATGATCTGAGTGAACATCGCGCACATGAGATCGACAGGAAACCTGGTTTCGGGCGCACACGCACGCGCGCACGTGGGTGTGTGTTTTGTGTGTTCATGTGTTTGGGTGGTTGTGAGTCTTTTGCCGCGTTCTTCACGCGTCTACCAGTATGGGTATAAGATCCTTATACGGTCATGCCCTAAACGCTAAACCCTAAGCGCTGCACCCTCCAGGGGCATGCCGAATGGACATGGAATCCGCAGTGGAGTGTGCAAGCTGTCCTGAAACCTTATATACTCGATGGCCACTGCTGTATCTTGTCGATTGTTACTATTGCCCATTATGAGCATATTATCTGTTGGCTGTCTATCTATCTAACCTTCTGTCCGCTTATCTATCTATCTATCTATCTATCTATACCCTAAACCCCCATATCTATCTAGCTATGTATCTAGAGGGCTTGGAAACGCTCAGCTCTTCGCGGGTTTCCTTGCCTTCCGATCGAGGCCTGCCCAGCCCACAGCGCGCCGTCATGGCTGCGGCTTACGATGCCCAGAACCCCTCCACCAGGAGAAAATCCCAGACCTAAACCCTAAACCCTAAAACCCTAAAAGCCTAAACTCTAAAACCCTAAAACCCCCCAAACCCTAAAACCCTAAAACTAAAGCCGTAACCCAAAATCATTTAGCTAAGGATGGCTGTGGGGCGGGTGTTACAAGGCGCTGGCTCAAACCCCTGACACCTAAACCCTACTCATGGGCTCCTTTGTAGTTCCTTTTGGGGATTACCTTATAGGATTCCAAATATGAACCATAAAAAGGAACTACTTAAGAGCCTTTGGGTACACCCCAAACTGAAGACTGCGCAGTCGCTGTCGGAAGCTTTCAGCACCAGCACCCACCAAGTGCTCGATGTTCACTTTGTTGGGTTTAGGGTTCCCTTTATCCTGCACCCTGAACCCTAGGTTGAAAAATGCCCAAAGACCGGGACCCTAAATTCCCAAGACCTCAGCAGCCTTGTAACTCACATCTCCGGGGGCAAACCTGGAAACATATTCAAACGACGGAAACACACTCTGATCAGGCACACTTACAAAGATCCCGCCAAGAACTTCCTGACACCCCGAAGTCCAAATCCGAAACCCTTGGCATGTCTCGTAGAGTGTTTCGACAACCACAAATGCTTATTCAAGTTTTATGTGATATCCACTCGAGCCAAGATCGGAAAAAATACGGGATGACGGCGTTACAAGGGTTCATTTAAGGTTTAGGGCTTTACAGGGTTGAGCCGGGCTTTCAGGTAAGGTTGGTAGCGGGTTTATGGTTTGGGGTTTAGGCAAAAACAGGTGGTCTAGAAGGGTTCAAGGGTGTGATAAGGGCTCCGGAGGCTGTTACAAAGCTTCGCAGGACTTGTACCCATAGGCTCCACAGTAGTTCCTTTTTGGGGATTCAAGAAGGCACTACTATGGAGCCTGTGGGTACACTGTGAAGGGCCGGGCCTGCTTGCAAGGATCCATCCGTGTAGTTCCGATATGGGCAGATCTCTTAATTTGGGTCCCTTTGTAGGTCCTCAACATAGCACAGCACCCTTTACAGAAAAAGGACCCTAAAAGGGACCCCAATTTAGAGGACTACGCATGTACAGTTAACATGACAATTCCCCAAACCCCATTCGCATCATCCGGGCCCCGTCAGTAAATTCAACCTCAAGCCCCAAAACCCATATATATATATATATAGAACCTTTCTAAACCCCGAAACCCTAAACCTGAATAAATCCTAAAACCCTAAACCTTAAACTTTAAATCCAAAACCCTAAACCTTAGAAGCCTTAAGCCCTAAGCCCCTAAGCCCAAAGACCAACCAAAAAAAAAGGCTCCAGCTGCTCGAGTCCGCGGGTCGCCCAAAACCCATCCAACCCTAGAGCCTGAAACCCTAAAACCCAAAACCCCATGATATATCCCTGCAAAGCCTATATCCCTAAGGCTTATAAACCCTAAGGCCCTAAACCCTAAGCCCCATGAGATATCCCTAAAGCCTACACCCCAAACCTCTGAAGAAGCCTTTTGAAAGGCTCCAGAGGCTCGAGCCTGTGGGTCCCAGTGTGTTTGTTAAGCTTACGGTTTAGGGTTTAGCGCTTTAAGACAGGATTAAACCCAAGTTTGGGTTACGGAGCTCTTGGGCTCATGTTTGGAGCCAAGCGTGTTTCGGGTCTAAGGGCTAAGGGTTTAAGGTTGAAGGGTCTAAGGTTTTCAGGCCTTAAGCCTACGTGAGCACTTAGTAGGGCTCGGTGGGATAGTCTTCCAAACAGCAGTCCTCAAGATCCTGACCAAAGTTCGCGGCTCAGGGCTTCTTCGGCTTTAAGGCCAGTCTAGGGCTCGGGGCTTTCGGCTTCCTCTCTTTGTTTGGTTGCGCTTTGGCCTTTAACTACCACTGTTGATGATATTACCTTCTAAGGGAATTATGGTATATTCGTTATTATGGGTAATGCAGGATTTAGATCATCAGCCGTAAGGATGAAGGTTGAGGGTACACCAGCTGGGCCCGCCGCCCACGCGGATTCAGGCCAACCACCATCTGCACGACGTTGGGCTAGGGTTTGGGTTTAGGGTTTGCGCATGTTCGATTGATTGAAATTCGGATCCAAGCTGCAGGATAAGAAATCATAGAACTGGAACATACAGATGGGATGATTTGTGCTGGATCGGGGGATGGTGTTCCTGCCGTCGTGCTTCTATTGGACGGTGTCGGGGTGAGGTTGAGGTGTATAGGAAATCAAAAGGTTTGAGGGACGAGGTGTTGAGACTGGGCTTCATGGCCGATTGTATGTCGTGTCGACCGCTGACACTCGCCGCCGAAACTGCGGTCCAGAAGCCCAAAGCAAGTCAGAGAAGTTTCCAGCCTTTCCAAACAAGGTTCCCTCCAGGGCCCATGTCTATATGGCTTCTATCCCCTGTGCAAAAGCAGCCCTTCAATGCCTTGGTATATGCTTTTTAATTCTATGGATATATGGACCTCTGGGGCCGGGTAGAACCCGAAGGCGGCGCACACTGCATGCATGCGCAAGAGGGAACCTCGGGTGCCTTAGAGGGCTTCGTGTTCAACATGATGTCTGCGGAACTCGAAACCCTCCGTAAACCCGAAAACCCTAAACCCTCAAGAAAGAAATAAATAGAAATTGTTTGTTGCTGTTGGCCATTCGAAAGCTCATATTTTCGGTCGGGACACACTGTTGCCATTTTCGAATAAACCAATTTCAGTTTCAGCCAACCCGCCGAGCCCAAACCCCAGCCCAGCCCAGCCACGCCCAGGCCCAGGCCCAGACAACCCACCCCGACCAGCCAGCCAGCCCCAGCCCAGTCCCAGCCCCAGCCCAGCCCCAGCCCTGCCCAGCCCCCTCCCAGCCCAGTCCAACCCAGCCCCACAGCCCAGCCCACCCCCCGCCAGCCCAGTCCGCAGCCCAGCCCGCCAGGCCAGCCCAGCCCCATCCCAAAAAAAAAATCGGTCAAAACTTTCGGTCAAAACGTTATTGGCACCTAAACCCTTAACAATTTCTATTAAACCCTAAACCCTAAACCCTACGTGTTGCAGAAAGCTCGTATGCCCTGTTCGCTCAAGTGCCAGGTGTCGGAGAAGAATGGATGACCTCCCAATTGCGAGATGAGGCCCGAATGCATGCTGCGATGCTTGCCTGGTTGGCGGACGGACTCTAGAACGTCCGCGAGCTCCTCTGCGCGACGATTGGCGAGCGACTGCAACACCTCCAGGTTCGACAGGCATGCGAGGCTGGTGCATGCTTGTGATGGCACCTCGTATTTGCCGACTCGGGACCAAGCGACAGTCCTGGTCCTGGCTAACGGCAAGTGTGGACACTCGAAGGCCGAAGGATGACAGAGCCCAAACGCTTCACGCGAACAGTGCTGTCTCCATAAGTGTGTATCTGGCAGTCGCAGTCTTACCAGCTTGTCGCCCTTGAAACTGCGAGTACAGTGCACCGTGCCACCTGTCCTCGACTCTGGCTTCCTGTGGTTTCTCCATCACGCACTTACCACAAACTTCGTTAAAACCTTCCGCAAGCGCCCAAGGACATCTTTTTTTCGTCACACAATTTGCGCCGAGCTCGGCGTCTCGAGGCGGCAGCTCGACCTGGTCGTTGTTCGGTAAGCTCTTTTGTTGGAGCCTCTCTCTCAAAATACTGCATGCACTGACGTCGGTTTGCCCGACCTTGCATGTTGTGAGCTGACGTGCTTCGGTTGCTAGCACGTGGCTGCAAAGCTCAGCACGAAGGCACGTCAAAACTAATTGGTGCGATCAAAGGCCTGCGAGTACTCGAGAGCTTAAAGCCGGTGCCAACAGAATGCAACAGCAAGCATTGTATCTTAAGGTCACTTAGCTGCAACCGCAGACCTGTTGCTGCGATGCGCATGTCGTTTAAAGAGTGCCGGGATGCGTTCCCGTGGACGCTTATTGCCTTGGTCCGGACACGCGTGTTGTGATGCGATTCTCGCCGATCTACTTCAAGGGGGACTATTTCTGGGCCGGAGAAACAGGCTTGCAGGCGTGCTGTCGGATCTCTAATGCGGTCCCGCCTCTGCTCGACGGCCTTCTCGTGGCAGGACACCTGTGACGCGATTCTGGCCGATCACGGCTACCGTCTCGAACCGATAACTCCTCGGTGTTTCGGTGTGGCAAGAGGCCTTCGTGTTCTCGCTGTCGGAGCCGCCGTGGATGCCATTCTGTAGGAGCAATCAGACCGTCTCGGGGCAGAGTTACTCTGGTCGGCTTCGGCCTCACTCATCTGGCCAGAAGTCCTGATCGATCGGACGACAGCCGCCCGGTCCACTGCAGCTCGAAAGCTTAGGCTCGAGCGTAGTGGCATCGTGACCATACGCGATCCAGCCGCAGACAAAACGGCAGCAGGTTTGTACCTCTGCGTGCCGGGCAAACTGCTTGCCTGTGCCAGTTCCGATGCTGAGGTCAAGCATTCAAACCCGACGATTGTAAGCCCTCCCAAACAACACGGGCCGGCATTGCTCCATCGTAGACGTACCACTGTCGACCCCAGCGCCAGTACCAGCGCCCGTCGCTCCTGTTCGGCAAGCATGCGTGTGCCGTGCGTTTTATTTTGCAGGAGTGTCCGGCCTTGCTTTGAAAGGCCTGCCTAC
>CAJNJA010013587.1:0-37946 GCA_905231915.1 Symbiodinium necroappetens | reverse complement strand
TAAACCCTAAACCCTAAAGGGGGATCAGCCATTACAGCAAGCCCCGAACAGTTGGAAACCCGACTAAGGACAAACATGTATATAGGTAAGTATGAATGCCTCTAAACCCTGAGCCCTGCAGAAACCTGGGACTTCTCCCCTTAAAAAAGGGCAGCTTCAGAGACCAAGGGGAACGAAAGAGAGAAAGCAAAGAACCTGCCCTCTAATCTAGGGGCCTTAATAATTAGAATAGGGTTTAGGGTTGAGGGTTTAGGGCTCTAATCTAGGGGCCTTAACAATTTTGGGGTCCAATATACTATAAAAACAAGAAGAACCCGCCCCCCCCTCAAAGAAAAATGTCAGTCATTACTTAAGCCCCTATTTATACATTACTCGGATTTCTGCGGATCAGGGTTTAGAGTTTAGAGGGACCCGCCCCGACAGGACCTGCCCCGACAGGGCCCTGGATGTAGAGTATCCCGGACCTGTCTTTCACAGCTACATTGCTAGACGGTCGGGATGCTATTATAACAAGGCAGCTGGATCATGAAACCAAGGAGCCCGAATCCTATGAAAACCCTGAGCCCGGACGACTAAGCTCTCTGATCCGCTCATTTCCTCCAACTTCGAAGCTGAGTGAGGCGGCTTCAACACGCCATCGAGCCCCCTAAACCCTACGTAGGGTCAAGAAGAAGGGTCCCCTTTAAGGGCTCTCCTCTTGGAGGTTCGAGGTTCGTAGTAGATAGCTGAGAGTAGCCGTACTCATTAGCATGAGAACTGTAGCCCCCTAAACCCTAAACCCTATAAACCCAATAAACTCTATAAGCCCTGTACACCCTATAAACCCTATAAGCCCTCTAAACCCTATAAACCCTACAAGCCCAAAGACCCAAACCCCCTATGAACCCTAAAGCCTACACTGGCCTACACATCTCCTCATGCTTTAAAGAGCCCAGGGCCGACTCCGAAGCTTCCCAACTTCGCAACACGAAGCCCCCCGAGCCCGAAGAAGGGTCCCTTTATTCCGAAGTTTCTGCATCGGAGGAACCCCTGTGATCCTCTGTAACGAATCATATGTTAGGGTTTAGGGTTTAGGGCCTGGGGTTCCTATGATCCTCTGTAACAAATAATAGGCTTTTTGATCTCCGAGGGTTCTTCCAACTGGGTTATGGTCGAAAACTTAGGGAAGAATTCTACTGCCTCACACTGGCTGTGACGCAAGGTTCAAGGTTCAGAGACCTACCGATCGCAACTGATCACACAGGCAGCAGGGCTTTGCTGACCTGCGGCTGGCTTCTGCAAGTCAGAAGGAGGGGCATAGGGCATAGCTCCTTAACTTTTGAGATCAAGGCCCAAAACCCTAAACCCCTAAACCCTAAACCCCTAAACCCTAGACCCTGAACCCCTAAACCCCTAAACCCCAATAATGGCACTACGAATACCAGGAATAGGAAGAAACGATTTCGAGCTCGCGGGATGGGAGTTTCGGGATTCCGGGTCGGGTCTGGGAATGTAGGGTGTGGAGTCATGGCTTTGGGTTTAGGGTTTAGGGTTTAGGGCCATGGCTTTGGGTTTAGGAGTTTGGATTTTCGGGTTTAGGGTTTTGCGGTTTATTCGGGGTTGCGGTAATAGGGTTTAGGGTTTGGGGTTTTCGGGTTTAGGATTTTGGGGTTTATAAGGTTTAGGGTTCTATTAGGGCTATAGGGTTCAAAAGGGTTCTATAGGGTTTAGGGTTATAGGGCAGGTGTATAGGGTTTAGGGTTATAGGGGTCTAGGGCTATTGGGTTACAGGTTTTGGGGTTTAGGGATACAGGGTTCAGGGTTCTAGGGTAAAAAGGGCTCTAGGGCTCCAGGGTCATAGGGTTATGGGGTTTAGTGTCATAGGGTTTAGGGCTTATAGGGTTTTGGGTTTAGGGCTGTCGGGTTTAGGGTTTTTGGTTATAGGGTGTAGCATTTTGCATTTAGTGTAATTCAGGGCCCTCTACGCAAGGCTTACGACACCCCCCCGGAGCCCAAACTATGGCTTTGGGCTTGGACTGAAGAGCTTAAAAGGTCTAGTTTAGGGCTGTTTAGGGTTCTCTTTTGGAGGGCTGCGGTCGTAGTTCGACGATGAATCTCCGGCCGAGGTCCCAACACATCTGTCGGTGGGCGGCCCACCACGCCTCCAGAAGTCTCCATGCTTTTACACAGGGCTTTAGGGCTTCAGGGTTTAGGCTTTAGGGTTTCAGGGTTTAGGGTTAAGGATTCAGGGTTGCAAGGCTTCTTCTTGGCTTTAGGGGCCAGGGTTTAACGCGAGATTTCGGCCCAACACGGCACTCACGACCTGCTGCTTGCTACAAGTGACGACTACGTACTAGCAACTGGCGACCTCATCCTCGGCACAGGCTCTACTAGCGACGAAGTACAGGCCACTAGGCCAGAAGCCAGTGTCTACCCAGTGACTACGAAGTTTGACGTCTAGTTACTGGCATACCAAGAACAAGCTAGGTGCTAAATTTACCACCACAAAACCCCGAGCCATATAACCCCAGACCTTACAGCCGAAACCCTTTGAACCCCAAGCCCTAAACCCTGAAATAAACAACTTAAACAACCAACACACACACAAAACACAAAGACCTGGAATCGAACCCAGGACGGAAAGCATTTCCAAACAGCCCAAGGGTTTAGGGTCCTAGGGTGCAGAGCCCGGCAAAAGCCATCGCAAGACCCTTACAGCCCGCACTTCAACCCGGGCCTCGTCATAGGGGGATTGCACGGCCTGGCTATGGTATACCCAGAGGCTCCATCGTAGTTCCTTATTGCCTATAATTTAGAATCCTGTAAGGCAACCCCCCCAAAAAAGGAACTACAATGGAGCCTATATGTAGGGCCGGAAGGTGTTAATTTGGAGGGGGAGGGGTATCTCATAGTATACTTATAATAACAGGAGCCCGAGGGATCGATATTGGCAAGTATTTCGACTACCCTGAATGCCGGAACGCCCTGAACCCTACCAAAAGCCAAGCTGATGGAAGCCTCGGGCTGTTCTATGATCATGATGGCGATTTTACTTGAAGGCTCTTTCGCGTTTTAGAGGGGGTGGGTGGCCGTCGGGCTTTTTGGAGGGCTTCTACAAGGGTAGCACCATGGTTTCGTAAGGACAAGCGTCTTCGGGCCTTGCGTAGGTTTGCGAAGATTCTTGTAAGGGGCGTGGTGTATTTGGAAGGTGTGACGAGGGGTTTAAAGGAGCCTTTGTAAGGATTCAATCATAGGGCTTTATATGAGATATGAGGCTTTGGGGGTTTAAAGGGTTTTGAGAAGATCGTAACATGTTCTAAGGCGCCCCTGGATTCCTGCCTTCCCATGGTTTTAGGGCTTGGGGCTTGCTTGCTAAGTAGGGTGTTGGGTATAACAGGGGATTTCCAGGGGTTTGTTTTGGTTCGCTTTGTGCTGCTCATCTCTGTAGTGCTCCAGAAGGAGATTGAGGAGTATAGGGTGCTGAAGCTTGCGGTTGACATGGCTTCTAGGGCTTCAGAGTGCTCTACAGTTTCGTCGAAGGAAGGGCGCTCCTAGGGCGTCTTGGCGTGTATGCTATTTCATGCTTTGCGAGGTTGACAACTTCGCTGTGCGAGTCTATCTTGCACAACGTTTTTGGGTCCTAGGTCATGTATGAAGGCTTCGTGAGCTGTAGGCTTCGAGGCGATGCTTTGTCTTCACTGCTTGAGGCTATCGGGTTGGAAGGCCCCAGCTTCGATAATTTATGAGCTTGGGGTTGAGGGTTCTAGGGAGTTGATTCGAGTTGCATCCGAACACCGGTGCCTAAAATTAGTTTGCCTTGTTCACCAGACGGCCTGAGGGGTTAAATGAGCTGCGTGCCGCAGGACTTCAGGTCCGGAGCTGAAGAGTTTGCACTTTTGCGTGGGGTTTGCTGAAGGTGTCGGGGTCTCGTTAAACCGAAAAAACAACAGCCCTAAACTCTTAGCCGTTAGGGTGAATTCGATTGGGGGCTCTGGAGTCAAGGGAGGCTCTGACGGTGAATCAGAAGACCAGGTTCCTCCATCCTCTCTGCCTAGCATATTTCAAGGAGTTATATAGGGCTTTTAGTGTTTAGGGTATATCCTCGCACTTCGAAGATATTAGGCAGGATATTTCAAGGAGTTAGGGCTTAGTGTTTAGGGTATATCCTCGCACTTCGAAGATATTAGGAAGGAGCCCGGTCAACATCATCAGGTCCCGAAGAGATACCTCTAAACCCCCTAAACCCTAAACCCTAAATGGTAACCTAAACCCCCTAAGCCCTAAACCTGAAGCTCGAACTCCCACTTTCCTGAACACCAGCCCGGCCTTCCTTGATCCCGCAGACACTGAAGATGGAATCTTGAAAGCCCGAGGTCCACCCCGAAACCCAACACCGTATATTAGTAACAGGGCTTATAGGTTTTAGGGCTTTTAGGGTTTAGGGTTTAGGGTTTTAGGATTTTAGGTTTAGGGCTTAGGGTTAAGGGTTTAGGGTTTAGGTTTTAGGGTTACCCTGACCCCTAAAGCTTGCACCCCCAAAAGCCCTGAACCTAAAGCCCTAAGATCTCAAAACCCCGAAAGCCACAGACCCTGGCCGACAACCCAACGACCTCAGGACCATTCCAAACCAACTCTGGCACCCAAACTCCCAAATCCTTAGAAGACCCTGATCAACTCGAGCTACATAGGGTATGGTCTTTATTACTAGTATCCCCATGAAACACCCAGTATATACTCTCACCAAATTTGGTACGGACCCCTATATACACTCACCAGAGCTCACCAGAAGGGTAATGGAAACCCTACTTCAGATGCGGTGCGGTGGTCAGCAAATCGAAGCTGCTTTACAGCCCCACAGACCCCTCTGTTGGTTTAGGGTTGGGGTGGCATGTATTTCGGGTTGTGCTTCCCATAGAATTGAATTGCAAACGAGACTGCTTCATCCCTGAACCGTTGACCTCAAGATCTGAAACCTACACCCATAAACCCTAAACTCCTAAAGTGTGATTAGGCCCTAGAGCCTGGAGTCCTAGACCTAAACCCTACACCCTAAACCCAAAAACCTACACCCTAAACCCACGCCCTAAACCCTAAACCCTCAACCCTAAACCCTAATTACACCCTAAACCCACACCCTGAACCCTAAAACCTATACCCTGAACCCTAGAACCTACACCCTTGACCCTACCGACCTTGTGCCACCGCTGCCACGGCTTGCGAAGTTCACCCGGCCTGGGACCCCAGGGAACACCCTATCGGCTTCGGGTTTAGGTTTAAGGTTTAGGCTTCAGGTTTTAGGGTTTAGGGTTTAGAGTATAGGGTGTAAGGTTTAGGTTTCAGGGTGTACGGTCGGGTTTAGAGTATAAGAGGACTCAGAAGGACGGGCGTGCCTATCCCCCGAACCGGCATACACCTGTGCACACGACTTTTGCCTCCCATGAAACCTTCAAAACCCGTTAAATGGTAGCCAGGATCTTAGGAAGCGTCTTTTCCGCATGCTGGGTAATGTATAGGGGCCTGAACAATTAGAATCGGGTTTTGGTGCGCATTACATGCTTTTCCGAATATAATAAGGAACCCCCCGAAAATAATATTGGTAGTAATTTCAGGCCCCTTTATGATCCATGGGAACCCCCCGAAAATAATATTGGTAGTAATTTTAGGCCCCTAAATTCATCCATGCAAAGGCTGCACCAATAGTCGAGGATCGGGGTTCCAGGATTTGGGTTCCTGTTTCGGGCTTGGTTTGTGCATAGCGTCCAGGGTTTAAGGGTTCAGGGTTGAGGGTTTTTACGGTTCCAGTTCCAGGTTTAGGGTTTAAGGGTTTAAGGTCAAAGGGTTTAAGGTATTGGGGGTTTAGGGTTCAGGGTTAAAGGTTGCAAGAGGGTTGGCAACAACATCCATGGTTGCAGGCCCTAAACCCTAAACCCTAGTCGGGGTCTCGGGTTTCGGGAAGAGGACGAAGGGATGCGCGGGATCTCGAGGCTCCGGGTTTAGGGGTTTAAGGGTTCAAGGTTCACGGGTTCAAGGTTCAGGGGTGTAGGGTTTAGGGGTGTAGGGTTTAGGGTTTCGGATTTCGGGGTTTAGGGTTCAGGGGTTTAAGGGTTTAGGGGTTTAGGGTTCAGGGGTTTAAGGGTTTAAGGGTTTAGGGGTTTAGGGTTTAGAGTCCGGTCTGAGGCATTGGGCGGTAGTGTACCAAGGCAACCCAGAAAGCTCGCCGGCAACGGATACCTGTAAGGACGGCTTGCAAATATCTTGACAAGGGATCTACCTCCAAACAATCCGAAGATGCCAGGCTCCAGAGACCCCGAAACTCAAAATGTCTCCTGAACACTACTACGCCACTACGCACTTCAGAATAATACCGCACAAACCCCGAAAAGAACCCAACGCCCGAACGCTTGAAACCTAGAGCCTCCCCAAATGGTAAGGCCTTGCCCAGCCCCCAAGACTGCTAAAAACCCTAATTCCTCAACCCTTCAACCGCTACCTTAACCAACCAAAGTCACTTTTTGTAGGTTCTTATTATCAACCTTAATCTGGGATGTATAAGGACCCTACAAAAAAGTAGGTTCTGGTGGGTTTATTTAGGTACACCCTAAACCCCTAAAGCCACAAAGCGCTCTACCCAAAAGCCGTAAAACCGTGCAGACCCGAAAGCTCTCCAGACTCAGCTTATCTCAGCTTAGGGCTTAGGGTTTAGGTTATAGGGTTTAGGTAACCCTAAACCCTAAACTCTCAGCCGCCGAAACCACGCCGGCCAAGGGGCCAATGGAGGATTTTCACACCGCGAGGGCCAAGGAGCCGGTAGTAGTCCTGTTTCTTCGGGATTTCTTTATAGGGTTTAGGGTTTAGGGGTTTAGGTTTAGGGCTTATAGGGTTTAGGATTTAGGGCTTTAGGGTGTAGGGTTTTGGGTTTAGGGTGGGTTCTAGCAGGGGTTGGTGTGAAAGGCTCTGTCACAAGGATTTCCATAATGGAATCCTCCAGGCCGTTGGCTAGTTTTCTGTCTGAATACTTTCGTTCGGCTTGGGCTTTCGGATTTCGCGCGCTGGTAGCTTATCGGGGTTTCTGGCTTATAGGGCTTACCCATAGGCTCCTAAGTAGTTCCTTTTTGTGGTTTATATTTAGAATCCAAAAAGGTAATCCCAAAAAGGAACGAACCACTTAGGAGCCTATGGGTAAAGTCTAATCGATTCGAAGGTAATAGCACCCAAAGGCTTAAAGGGGCTCAACCGAGGTAGTGCCGAGAGTCTTGGCAAGCCTTGCGCCGTTTTCTTCGTGAGACCTCTAGCACCAACAATACCCATAGGCTCCATGGTAGTTCCTTGTTGTGGCTTATAATTTAGGATCCTATAAATCCTATAAAGTAACCCCACACAAGGAACTACAAGGGAGCCAATGGTACACCCTCAACTCTATAACTTCGGACTCTGCGCGTCACGCACTTCCCGTCCTCCGTGTACTGCTTGACAGCCTCAGCGAATTACTGGCGAAGGTCCGATGATGGGAGGCGAAGCCGAACATATTTTTGGATTGGGGTTTCAGGATGGACCCAGAAACAATCGTGACATACCCAGTACTACCATTATGGACCTAATTATGGAGCTATAGGTCCCAAAAGGACCATCCTTGTCATGGTTTTGGGGTCCTCATTCCATAACAGTGGGATATGTACGGCAATCTACGGATTTGGAGGGAGCCCTTCGCTAGGTATTGACTCGAACCCTCCTTTTTAGGGTAGGGGCGGGTAGAGATGTAGGACAGTTGGGACCCCTCGCCCTCAAACAGTGAAGCCTTGACCAGCCCAATGTACAACCCCTAAAACCCTAAACCCTAAACCCTTAAACCCTAAACCCCTAAACCCCTAAACCCCTAATCCCCTAAACCCCTAATCCCCTAATCCCCTAATCCCCTAAACCCCTAATCCCCTAAACCCCTAAAACGCTAAAACCCTGTGAGGTCTTGGAGATCTCAGGACCCGGGGGCTCACGAGTGGGAGAGCAGCCGCCACGCCTTAGCAAGGTTCCCTTCATGTTGAAGGAAGCTACAGGTGGAGAGTTTAGGGTATATACGGCTTCTATAAGGTATATAGACCTGCTATAAGGCTCCTATAACGGTAGCTACCCACCGAAAATGTCCTAGATTCATGGGGAACCTTTCCCCAAAAAAAGACAGTAAATGTTACGCTTGAGAGATTCAGGCTCTAGAATGGGGTTTTGGGCTCGATGAAGTAAGCTATATCTATGGCTTAAACTGCCTACCAGTGGATCAAGGTAGTACCCTCTGACTAGACGGTCAAAACCTACTATTCGGCAGGGCTTGGCATCAGGTTTGAGGGGAGGTTTCCCAGCACCAGCTAGCATTGGAACTCTGATATAGGGGATGGGCAAGTCGTCGGTGTGCTGTGAGCGCTCACGCCAGAACTAAAGGATGCCTCTTTCCAGCTAATTAGTATAGGGGCCTTATACTATTACAAAGGAACCCCCAAAAAAATAATATAGGTATATTATCCACTTCGGCCATATGGCCCTCGAGGCACTGAACGCGGAAGCCCCCGCGCAGTCCCAAAGCCAGAACACAAAAGCCCCAAACCCGGAATTTGGGGCTGAAGGTTTAGGCTTGAAATCGACAAGGCCGTGCAGCTACGGAAAGTCTGCAGCGAGGTCATTACCAGCAATATGACTACTACTGTTGCGCGGGCTGCTATGGCTCATCATCTTCATAGACTGCCGACTGCTCCTAGATCCACTCACTTGGTGTAAGAAATGCAAGAACTGATTTCACGATGGGCTCGATTCTTGTGAAAACCACATAGCTCGTAGTGAGAAAAATCTGCTGATGGCCTGAAGCGCCACCACGATAGGGCAAGACTGCTGTCCGTAATTCGGATGGACATTGGCTTTAAGCCAAGCCATCCATGATGTGTTCCGCAACTACACCATCTAAATAATCCGGATGGACTTTGGCTTTGAGCCAAAGCATCCATGCTTTGCTCAGCTACACCGTCCGTCTATCTCACAGCTCGACTACACACGCACTAAACTTTACACGTGCATTCCTATACGCCCGAAACTGCAACCCTATGTCCATCAAAATATCGGTCTGTAAATTCAGACGGGAGGTTGACGTGCACCGACGAGGACACTGTGGCAACCTCTGTGATTACGTAACACTAACAAAAGATAGAACACAACAGAAACCCAAAGCCAAAAGGAACACACACACACACACAGAGACAGAGACAGACGAAGCAGTGCTTACAAATCATAACGGCTCGTATAACTGTTGGGCAGAATGAGCTGGGTCTTAAGTTGCCCATGGTTAGCGTGCTAAATAAAGCATTGACAACAGAATTATGTTTTCTAATTATATCCGCAATGAACTTCATATGGAACACTCCCCATCGCATCAGTGAATGGGATTGTTGTTACTGGGACAGCCTCTAATTTGTATGCAGCTAGAGTATAAACTATGTAGATACAGAAGCCTGAAATTTTGGTTTTTGAGGCCTGGAAACCCTCTAAAGTCTGAGCAAAAGCATCCAAGACTGCTCCCAGGCCTTTCTAGGTTCCATGATTGAAAGAATGTAACGCAACAATTAGGAGGAAACTGTCGAATTCAGAAACCCTGTATGTGGACGTCCCAAACATTACAACCCATAGCTTCACACCGGAACCGCGGACCCAGCCAATCGGACTCACAAGTTCAGAAAGCGCTCGAAGACTTCGTCGCTGTCATTCCGGAGGAGCGCCGGAAGGTAGGACTCATAGTTTGTATTCAACGCTCTCGCATGGTCGGCTATTTTGTACAAGGTCAGGGACATTTCGTAAATCGAGACCAGGTAGCTGAAAGTTAGGGAAACCTGGAGATGTAGTGGATCCATGTCCATGCGCTCCAGGGTCATCGCTCGAAGGTATATGTAGTACTGGAGACAAATCTGCAAAGGTGCCTGGAACAAAGCCGCCATCATCCACCGCACCTCCAGAAATCGTGCCCATGCTCCAACTAAGCCCGTCCCAGAAAGGCTATGCCAGGCTGCACCCACATCGTTAACACCGAGGAATGTCATGAAGAAGCCGAATCTGGGACGTCTTTGAACATTCGAAACATGTTTTGCACCGACTCTCACAGGAATCCACTACGAAAAATAAGAGGAAATATAACATAACATGAACAGCAAGTAGTGAAGGACGACTCAAACAAAGAAAAATGCTAGCACAAAATGGCGAAATTAAAACCATTGCCCATTGCCTAGCAGCCCAGGAACCCGATCTTGGAAAGGATCGTGGCAAACATAAGCCTTGATGCTGCCCGAATGAGGCCTAGCCAGGTAGCCCACCACGGATCACCTTGTTTATAGAGCGTGTACATCGTGAAGATGTTAAGGATGTCGACAACAAACATCAGCCAAAGACGAAATGTCTTTCCCAAGCGAACCTTGCAGGCAGGGACGATTTGTTCAGCAGCAATCTTTGGAGCGGAAGACTGCTTCAGACCTGGCCCGTTGTCGATGTCTGGCTCTTCGAGCAGGCGCTTTTGATCACTTGGTGTCTCATTCGAGGGAAGAGGGAGTGGGGCAACCGCGGCCGGTGCACCGATGCCAGCGGCACAGCACAGACATTTCTGCAAGGAGGCCCAAACACCAAGTGGTTGCGTTGGAGGCTCGGCGTGCCTAGCTAATGTCCGACATGCTTGCCGCCGCACCGGTTCTGGGCTGTCCGGCGTTCCGAACACCATACACACAGATTTGAAGATGATCACTGGGGCTCTCAGCACGCCGATGAAGACCAAAAGCGCACTCACCGCGAAGCCAATGATCACCCCAATCTTTGGGATGATTTCAGCATGTCCAAATGACATGAATAAGAACGTCAGCAAGACTCCGGTGACCAGCGGAACAAAAAACTTAGCCAGTAGTTCCGAAGCCATGTCTCCGGAAGTGTGACCTTCCCATGCCGCCACACCGAGGCCGATGAGTGCACAGCCGTAGAGAACGCCTGCTCAAACTTTAACATAGAAGCGCGCCGTGCTTCATCAGACAGTTTTCGGTTCTCTTTTAGGTCATGTACCATCCCAGGAGCAACCTTGTGGACCTTGCGCCTCCCAACACCACCCCATGAGCCCCGAATGTGCACCACATGCATAGGCGTGCCAAATCTTTGAAGACCCTTCTAGAAACCTAGATTACCCTGCAGCCCCTTTATAATTCGGGTAGCCTTTTTCCCACTATTTGGTATAAAACCAAAACTTTTAACAAAGGGTACTACTGGGGAACCTAGAAACCCTATAGTTAATTGTAGACGTTTCGCGTCGTCCGCCTCGGACCGGCGGCCCAATTGCTCGGCTTTTTTGCATTCGCGGAGCGGCGGGAAGCAGGAAGTGTGGTGGGGAACGGGGGAGGGATGCACAGACTGCCTATATCCGTTCAAGGACACGAATTCATCACCCAGCCTTGAACCCAGTGAATGGGTCCAAAGGAAGGAGGGTGGGGGGTCAGGTGGGAGGAAAAACACGGGATTCCTGCAACCCCCAACGCTTCGGCCAGGGCCAATGCGAATACAACTCCTATGCATGAAGGAAGCTGGAGGGGCTGAATATTGCAGCCATGCCAGTACCTAGATGAACTGGAGACTCACTGGAGACTGTGGCGTTGGCACGATTTCCTCCCCAGGACACCAACAAAACTTTGGATTCATCCAGTTCGTGAGAGCCAAGCTGCAGGAGTTTACAATGAAGTCGGGCCCCTGGCTTCAGGGTTTGGGGTTTCAGCGATGTAAAATGATGTAAACCCAACGCCACTATGCATCACGTAACAACCTCGGAGTGTTGCCTGACTTCTTGGGGAATACCTATTCGTGGAAAACCCTAGGACATAACATTTGGCAAAGTCTCAGGCTCCTACATTTGGTTGGCAGGTTCGGGATTCTAGATACTTCCAACCCTACACCAAGTCAAGAACAGTACTATGTTGAAGTCGTGTCACAGATGTTGAAGATAAGGTTGACCCTGGCATACCATCCGTTGGTCAACTTCTGCCCGAAGATACCCCACAGCCAACTCGGCACCGTGCCACCATTCTCCGACGTGTCGGTGAAGGGCGGTGTTTCCCACATCTCGGATAGAAACCTCTACTCCCAGAAAACTACACGAATTACACTCAAAGACAAAACATAAGCGACTACACGGTAAAACCCAACACTCACCCACGAAGCATTATAGCCCTGAGCCTTGAGCTCTAAATGTAAAAGTCAACGAATTCTAAGATACATGAAGCAGCATCATGTTGAAGGCGGCCTGGATCATGTCTTCTGTTGCTGTCCTGGAAGAGGGCACGAAGCAAAGCTAAATATGGGCCCGTAATGATTCGAAAAGGGCTGTGGGGTATATTATGGTATAATTATAGTAAAGACCCCTAAGGAATAGTGAGTAGTATTTGTAATTACTTAGGTTTCTACATTGCACGGTCCCAGCGGGTTCAAGGTTCAGAGCCCAAGGTGCATCGAATGGACATGTCCATGATCTGCTACGTCAGACCAAGCGGGGATGTCCTAGAAGGTTTGAGGATAACAATAGCAGGCTTCAAGGCTGAATTCCGATCCTTCAACCACAAGCTCATCCCCATCCCGAATGCCAACCCTTCTGCCACCAAGCAAACAGTAAAACCCTGCCCCAAACACTGTAAACTGTAGAAACCTCAACCCTGTTCAGTGCAGCCCTAGACATACCAAACCCTGTAGTGCCATGGACCCTAAAATCATAAACCCGCCAAGCCCAGAAAACGCCCGACCCGAAACATGTCAATCCCGCCACCCTAAACCCTAAACATCCCCAAACTGCCGAGAGCGCCGCTGACCATTTGCACGGGCGCTCGAGGCTCCGACCGAAGCCCCCGGCCGAGACGCTCGTCAGAACGGTGAGGGAGGGTAAAGCCTCCCAGTATACGAGGACTGTAGTGACGCCGCCCCGCTGTTGACCTCTCTGCCGTCAGGCAGTAAAGATGGACCCCAAGCCCCTCATCTTTGGGAGCGACAGTGTTTTCTTTGGGTTAATCCATCTCAGCTGTGGTTGCTGTGAAACGCGCATTTTGTGCAGAGCTGCGAGGGGAAGCAGAGACAAGAAAGCGCCCCTTGAAGGCGGTCTGGGGGGGTGAACCCTAAACCCTAATTTGAGAATAGTTGGGGTGGTTGGGGCGAGACTACATGCTGACGCAAGCGTGCGATGAGTGGGCGCGCCCCTATTCCTAAAGTCAAAGGCGCACCCACCGCGCGCACACTGTATACACACCCTAAATCCTAACCTTCCACCCTAAACTCTAGCACCAATTACC
Source organism: Symbiodinium necroappetens (assembly GCA_905231915.1). NCBI lineage: Eukaryota > Dinophyceae > Suessiales > Symbiodiniaceae > Symbiodinium > Symbiodinium necroappetens. Next base: position 24,639 of record CAJNJA010013587.1, on the reverse strand, counting down.
TCAGCCAAGCCCTAAACCATAAACTAAACAGTTTCTGAACGTTAACACCAAATCCTAAAACCCTAAAGCCTTAACGCCGTAACTAAACAGCAAAGCCGTCCTGAGTAGCACCGAACCGAACTTAGTGCTTGACTGGTTGAGCTTGTAGTCCATCAACAACTGAGGCACAGTTTGTATGCTACATGGGGCCCTGAGGTTGGTTCAGAGCTCTTTGAGTTGAGGCTTTCTGTGTCTTGACGGATTGGCGCTTCGGGCTCAATCCAATTTCATGAAGTTGAGCAGGAACTCGTAAAGTTGTCCAGCCGTTGTTGCTGAAAGGAAACCTGTCATGCCTGCGTAAGAAGTGAATTGAAAGGTCCATTGTCCGCAGTGGTTGCATGTACCGGGTTGTTTCAGAAGAAACATTGTGTGTAGATATCACCCAAGATTGTGCTCCACCTGTGAGTGCGCCAAGTCAATGTATGAAGAGTTCACCCTTCGTTCAGTGCAGGGCTCCAGTGGAGAGGGAGCAGGACCCCCTGCTCAGTGCCCCAAGTAGTCCCGTCTATGAAACTACAAGGTTGTACTGTTTTCGACGGCGTGTTAGCTTGCCTTAACCACGCGGTTTGTATGTCAAGACAAGTGGCGATGGGGACTAAACAAACAGACAGGTGCACTTGGGTTGCTGCCATGCTTGAATACATCATTAGATTCGGCTTCCTGGCTGACCGTGGGTGCATTGACGCGGAGACTTCGCGATTGATGATCCTTCGGTCGAGGGCTCAAGGCAATTGGGGGGTCTGCTGTGAGCACAGAGATTCGGCATAAGGACCACGTTACCGTGGCTTCTGTGACCATTGCCGAGTATTCCTCGGAACTACCACTTGCGCAGGGGGAGAGGCCTTCCGCTTTGTGAGAGTTGGACGAACAGTGCCGAGTCCTGTCCATGCTTCTGTCCTTGATCATGTCCGAGCAAGTGTTTCGCTAACGCTCGGAGGCCTACAATGATTGTCATAAACCCCAAAAGGTCCTTGTAGCTGGTAGACAACTTCTTTCCCCGCTGCTGGTTAGCCTACATGGATACTATCCTAAGCCTGGCAGCCTAAGTATTTGAGGGCATTTGGGTCTGTTGAGGCAAGCTTTAGAGTTTTTGTGGCAACTCCAACCTTGTCCTTTGCTGCTTCAAGTTGGACGGAGGACTGCTTCTGCTTCAGGCACCACCTGCCGGTGAAAAGGACTGCAGCTCATTCGGCTTTAATGATGGTTTGGGGTTGGGGGTTTAGGCTAAGTCTTGAAGCTGACATTCCGTGCCTAGATTGCATGCTCCAGTGCCAATACATTTCCCCTCAGCTGCTCTTCGTCAACAAAAACTGATTAAGTTATCGTTTCGACTGTCCTGTCATTGGTATGCGTGTTTCTTATTCACGCTCATGATGCTTGACATGGTGTCGCGACGCTCTTCCGTGACACGTTAGCAACCCGTGACTGGCATTTAAGCTCCTCCGCGCATATTCGGGGGCCAAGCTTGAGCGCTAATGTCGTCATACTAGGCTGCGTGGCACCGTCAGCAACGGGCCACAAACCCTTGCAGGAGATGATGGATGGCAGAACCCGAACCCTGAAAGCTTAAAGAGTGATCGGTTCCAGAACAAACTTTACTGTAATTGGAATGGTGGATGGTAAACGTACAGCCATACTAGCACACGTTGCACGCCAGCCCCGAATCGCAAATAAAGATGTTGCATCGCAAGCCCACAGACCTAAAAGAGCAAACGGCTCCCCACGAAAATCGAAGCCCCTAAGCAATCATGATGGGTGACCTTGTTAGAAGATGATAATACCTTGGGCATGCCGCTTGTTCGGGGATGGGGGGTTGTTCTCGTATCACTTGACCATTACCACAACTGAGTCTTATCTTGTAGTCCTTTCTGCAAACCGAAGTTGTGTTAAATCCACACTCCAACTCCAACTCTTTTGAGTTTGGCATCTGGCCCTCGCTAACGGTTTAGGGTTTAGGATTTAGGCGACTGCATACCCTAGAGCCTATGTTCATCTTGCCAGCTACATCTGACTTCACCGACTCCTGGCCTCGCGTAATCGCTCACAACAGGCAGCTCGAGCAAGCCCAACCTCTGTGGGCCGAAGGGATCCTTCGAGTGCAGTGAGAATAGCTGCAAGAGTGCTTGAAGCCCCCACGTGAAGGATAATGCGAGGAAGGCATTGATGAAGTAGGACGTCAGTCTGTCCCTGTGCTCGGAAACCTGGGGATCCGAGCTGCACTCATGCAGCTGCTTGACAAAGGCCAAGTCCTTGTACAAATCCCACCTGGCCAGGAAGCTGAAGCCGACGTGCATCAAGAGGACAGAGGTCAATGGAACACCCATCACCCGCTCTGCGAAGGCATGGTAGAGAAAGTCGCCACTCCTTTGCAGGGCTTTCGTGGGGACCGCAAGTTGGACCGCAAGATCAGCACTGCATTGGGATGATACGAACAGGTTTAGAGGTGCGTACGAATCCTCCATTGGGCTAAGCCTAAGCCGTCCTCGGAAAGCGGCACACCAAGACAATTTCCAGCAGCACAGGAAGGGCGCTTAGGATCGCGGTGGCCATCTGGAAGATGCCGGCTGGGCCGGAGCAAGTCACGCTCGACTCTGGCAAGATATCTCGGCAGGCCACAAGAAGAAAAGGAAGTACCTGCAACAGAGCTGGTAGCAGCTTGCAGATTGCCACCTTGCAAAACGATCTCTGACTTGAATTCTGAACCTTACAGCAAGTGTGCAGAACCAAAGGGTCTGTCACTTGTTACAAAAGGCTCATCCTACAGCATATGCCGTGACAACAACTGGTGCACTGCCAACACGCCCTACTCCGTACCCGCAGCCAATTCACACTCGAACACAACAGCCGGACAAGCCAAGCCATAAGACGTCATAAGAGTTCTTGGGACATTTAGGGTTTTGGGCTTAGGGTTTACTTCGGAATTCCAGAAAGGAGCATTAAAACCTAAACGTTGGCACCGTATCAAAACACTTAGCCCCAGCCCCAGCCCTCTTCCAGTCATCTCCCACAACTACATTGTACATGAAAGATGATGATCTTTACAAGTTGTAACCGCCGGTTTAAGTCCGAAACATATACCACCTCACGAAGCTCACACCAATGCCTAACACAAGCCCCCGTCAGAGTCAGGGACCCCAAGGAGAATCCGGGATGACAGCATCGGACTTTGGGTTGAGGGTTTACAGTAGGGTTTAGGAGGGTTTAGGGTTTAGGGTTGGAGGGTTTAGTGTGAAACTACAAGAGGCAAGACAGGGGCCTACGAACACTAGAGAACCCGGCCGGCCTTTGGCACACCGTGCCCTCGCTTTTCCTTCTGCTCGCACCAAATGCCTTCAGAGGCAGCCTGTCAGAGCGGCGAATGCGGGGCTTCAGAGAAACCAGTGTGCTCGTACGGAAAAACACCACAGCTGTCCCTAGTGCATATATCATCAAGTTTCACACTGGTTCTCTCTCTGATCCTTCTATCATTGATCAGAGCAGCTCCTCCAGCTACGGCTAGAGGAAGCACAAGTTTGCCTTCTGTGGCATCCCACCATTCGGTAGGATTCTGAGGCTTTGTCAAAACATCAGCTTTCTGGAGCTGTCCCGGGACCCATCCGATTGGGAGGCTGTCTCCCCACATCTCGGTCTTTAAGCACTGGCGGAGGGCTGCTAAATCAACGGCCAACCGTTTGTCACTGGGAACTCTGGGTATTCCCTGACGATTCAAATGATCGTACAGGGAGCGGCAGTCACTGAGGCAGAGGATCGGCAACCTAGCTGCGTCGACAGAGACTAGGGCACCCTTCATCAGGCTCTCGTACATGGAGCGGAAGTATTGGGCATTCTCAACTCCCTCCACACAGGCCTGAGTCTCGGCCCCGAAAGTGCTGCGACAAACTCGCTGGCCGGCCTGTGACTTCCAGTCAGCGATGCTGAAGTCGCCAGATTCTCCACTAAGACATACACGATCAGCAGCGAACACGACGAGGAGCCCGAGTTGTGAGGCGACTGTGGAGTTGTTCTTCTTAGCTTTCCTCGCTCCACCACCTGCGCTGTAGGGACCTTCTCGTTGTAGTCCAGCTTGATCTTCATCAGGAGTGAGGACGTAGTAGTTCTCGAGGGGGTCCGCCTCCGGTACATTCGCCCACGCGGCGTCGTGGTAGACAATGAACATCATCCTCTCCTTGGGGATTCCTTTGTAGTGTAGGCCGCGGTGCTTGTGAAGCTGAGCCTTGTTGGCGACGCTGTTGGTGAACCTGACATCGCCATATGTAGGAGCCTTTTGGAGCTGCTGCGACATACTCACCGAGCAGGTGAGATCCGGCCTACTCTGGGCTGACATCCAGGAAAAGGCCCCGATCAAGCTGCGGTTGTCGCTGATGAGCTCGGCCGGCGCTGGGTCGTCATCGTCGACTCCTTTCGGGATCTCGATCTGGAACAGTCTCGTAGAGGCATACTTTTCCTGACTGACTCGTATCCCATCTTCACCGACCTTGACCCTTGAGCCAAGGAAGTCGAACTCGCCCTCGATCCACTCGTCAATAGGAAAGACTGCGGACAGAGCCTTCTGTATCTTCCCACTGATGATCCTCGGTCCTGCAACCAGGAGGTCGTCGACGTGGCACCCGACGTAGGCGATGGGGCTCTCGTAGAACTCTCCTCCTTCACATAGGCGAAGCATGAATATGCAAGGATCAAGCGGGCACTGCTGGAACTTGGCGGTCTTCCGCTCGTCGTGTAGGTACACCTCAATCTCGACAGAGAAGAACCCGTTCTGCAGGTCAACCCACCACTCGTGAGGACTCGTCGCGAGGCCGAATACGTTCTTCTTGATCCTCACCAACTGGCCTGGTAGCATATCAGGAAAACCAGTGCGTGGTTGATGCATGAAGAGCTCACGGCTGAAGTAGCTTCCAGTGAGGAACGCACATCTTATATCGCCCGCCGACATCGTCCATGGATCTTCTCCCTTCAAGCCGTTAGCGGTGATCTGCATAAGGCAGGAGAACCCGCTCCTGGAAAGCGTAGGTGCGTCCGTGGAGAGGTGGAGCGCTTCGTTGGTTAGATCCGGGTCTGTATGCCCGGCGATAACCAGTCTCGACTTGCACTTCCACGGTAGATCTTCGCCTTCTCTGCGTCGTGCGTAGTTCTTGTCCTTGTAAGCCCATCGGCAACGGAGTATCCTCTCGGGTGGTACCCGAGCTCTCACCTCGTTGCTGGCCTGAGTCGACAATGGCTCCAGTGCATCGAAACCCAAATGTTCGTTCCACTGCTGACGCTCTGCTTCGCGGAACTTCTCGTGGACGGACTCCGGAATCTCTGCCCACTTGAGTTCCTTCTCCTTTCGCTTCTCGACTCCCCGACGGGTGAGATCGGTCTTAAGCATCATAGCCTCGTGCCGATCCGGGTTGAGCTCGGCTGCGGCAGTCTTCCGCTTGAGCCTCCGGGTGGGGATCGGTGGAGGAACCTCAGCTTCCTCGTCGATGGGCTCCAGGACCACATCCTCCTCGTCGAACAGAATCTCCCCCGCGCCGTAGCCCTCGTCCTCTTCCGCCTCCATGTCCTCGTAGGCGTCCGCTTCGTAGGTCTCGTCGGCGTCTGGGTCGTACTCGAGGAGGAACTCGACCTCCTTCTTCGTGTTTTTCATCGCGAGAAAACTCCCTACCTCCTCGGGGGTTGTAGGTCGCATGTGCTCAGGCGATGTAAGACGGCATCGCCCTCCCTTTGAAAGCCAGTAGTTGCCACCTTCTTTGCCGACAATGATTGCCGGCCCACTCCACTCGCCTCGTCTTCGATTCTTGGGCTTGTGCCAGTAGTGAACGGTCTCGCCGATGTCGTAGGGCCGTGAAGTCACTCTGGTCCTCTGGATCAGAGCTTTGCGAAGGCGACTGTCGTTTTGGCTTTCGTGGAAGGCAACCCTTGCGGCAGCGCGAACGGCTGACTGTCGCTGATATCTGGCGTCCTGGGTGACGTCCCACAGAACATGGTTTCCCCCATCTGGGTCTTGAAGCTCCTCCGGGGTGCGTGGGTCCTTGCCGAACACCCACTGGGAAGGGCTGTATCCGCATCGTCTGCGGAGGTCGTTCTTTGCGCTGTTGATGATGGGGACCGCAATGGCAACGTCCTCCTCGGTGATGGAGAGCTGGTAGACAACGCGTTCCCACACAGCTTTCCACCATGCTTGCTGCCGCTCCACCATGCCCGCCTGCCAATGGCTCTGAGTGGCCACGCTGCGAACTCCAATTCCGTGCCAGTCACATAACCGTCCGAGGGCGGCTTGAAGCCCGGTCTCCAGGTCAATGGCAACCGATTTTGGTGGCCCGAAAGGCAAGATCCACATCTCGTTGAATTTAGCCTCGATGTCGTCGGCTGACTGGCCATCGACCTGGGCGGCGAGGTGATACGTAGTACCGAAGTCGACCACTGAGAGAAAGGTGTGCTTCTCATCGTTGGAGTCGTGGGCGAAGAAAAGGTCGATGCCGAGGGTGTCGTTCCAGTCGAAGAGGTGGGGTATCGTGCTCGGTCGGGCTATCTTCGGAGCCGCGTTGGCCTCACAGACTTGACACCTCATTGACTTTGCAGCCTTCACGATCTCGGCATCACACCCGGCAAGGCGCAGGTGACGGACAAGGTCGCCTTGTTGTGGGTGTCCCAAGTTTTGGTGTAGTCGCCGAAGAGCAACGGAAGGGGCAGCGTCCTTATCGAACGTAATTCCGGTGCCGCCGAGAACGGGTCCTTCAGGCTCTCTTTCAGCATTCCCATGTTCGACAGCACAAACACCGTGCACCTGGAAGATCACAAGGAACAACTCGTCGCCAGTGACCTCTTTGTGCTGCACGTGCTCCGCAATGCTGTTGTTGAACACATTGTGCTGGAAGATGGAGTCGCGCACGTTCCCGTAGATGACGATGGATCCGCCCTCTTTCACTTGTAGATGGATGAGGTCGGCCAAGGCCTCATCGCACCCGCTCGCTTTCCCAGCTAGGTGTAGGCGTAGTTCTCTAGGCGCTCCTCCATTGATGACGTGGTAGGCATCGAGTTGTCCTTGAGGGGATCGGTACCTTTCCCAGGACATGGGTTCGAACACGTCCTTTCCAAACTTCACGGCCTCCTCGGTGCCACTGGTCCCGCCAATCTCGAAGAGCACCACAGGATCAGCTTGTACAGTTGGTAGGACCTGCGTCGTCATATACGACCTGGCGGCGCTCATCAATGTCGTCATGAGGACGGCGAGCTTTGCGGCATTGTTGAAGATGGTCTTCCGGGTGCTGGGTATAGGCTTCTTTCCTGTCGCTGCTGGGGTCGTTGTCCTCGCCCCCTTTGGAAGGGGAAATCCACATTTCTTGAGGTAGCTCTTGAGGTCGTTGCCGGCCTTGACGATGTTGCGGGTGGTGTGGTAGGTGAGGCACCACCTCTCTCCCGTCCAGGGCTCGGTAGCATGCTTGTGGAAAGGGTCGAACTCGTAGAACTTCTCGCGTGTATCAACGACTCGGCCCGGTAGCCAATGTCCACTCCCGGCTTGTCTCCATTTGATGTCCTTGGGGAGCTGGTCCTCTTGAACAGTGCGGTCTTCGATCCAGAGGCCACCACCAGTCTTCTGGCCGAAGGACACCGTGTAGTTCTTGGCACCTCGGTGATTGTGGAAATCATGATGCACCGCGGCGGAAGCATTCAGAGACACGGTGACGGAGCTCCAGGCTGCGTCATTGCCGAGGTGGTGCTTGCCGAAGAGGTTGATGTAGCGCACAAGAGATTGGTGGTCCTTGGTACGGTTCGTTACCCCGTAGACACCGCCGTGGGAAAACAGTCCAACCGTATGGTAGTTGGCCCAATCGCTCCCCCCGCCGAGGATCCCATCGCGGGTGGTCTTGACCTTGGTGAAGCCTGCCTCTGCGAGGAGCCGCTTGAGCGTGCCGTACGAGTAATCCTGCTCGATGATCGCCTTCTTGATGTTGTCGTTTGCACAAGCATCTTCGACGCCACACTGAAAGTTCCAGTGCTCGTTGTGCTTAGCTTTCTGCAGGTCGAGCTCGCTGATGAAGGTGTCGTTGACAAAGGTGTCGGCATCCCGCTCGCAACATCCTCCCTTATGCTCGCCGGTCTTGTTGCCAAAGTGGTAGCCGACAAACTTATATTCTTGTTGAGCGTCTCGTGGACGTAGATCGCCGTGGACGGGAGCTTTGTGAACTTGTCCGCCGTGAGCTCTTGACCCTGCGAGGTGGGGTCCTGGTAGTAGATGATCGTGTTCATCACGGCGGTCCCTGCTGTACATGGTTCCTCTCAGCCGATGGGGCAGGGTTCCCATCGGGCGAGCCATATCCGTCCTTCACTTCTTCTTCGGGGAAGGAGTCCCCGCGAACTTCGCCTTGTCCTTCAGGGCCGCGAGCTTGCTCTCGAGGGCCCTGATCTCCTCCAAGACCGCAGGATCGACCTCGGATTCCATCTCCTCCATCACTTCCTTGTCGTAGCTCGCACTCGAGGACGCCCGTTTGTTCGTCTTCACGGAACTCTGGTTGTCGGGGTACTTCTCGGTCCAACGGGTGAGGTGCTCGTCCTGCTCTTGGTTGTACCCCGTTGCCTTCTTGCTGGGCTTGATTGGCGACTGGAAGTCGCTCCCCACTTCGCTCCAGTGCGAGCTCGCCGCCGATGCCGAGCCCCTTGGGTTCGCCTCCGACGGAAACGGCACCACTGAATCGTCCTCGATGGGGGTCCCGTAGTGGATGCGGTGCTGCTCGGACTCCCACCACTTCGCGTAGCGAACCAACTCGACGTGGGGGTTGCCACTCATCCGGACCTCGCGCGCCGCCCACATCCCGTACTGATTCGGGATCTCGCCATACTCCCAGCCCTTGTACTTCCCGATCTTCATGAGCTCCGTGGCCGGCGTCGCCAAGCTGTCGCGGATGAGGCGCAAGAGATTTCCTTTTGTCACATTCGACGGAAACTCCACTCCCAACTCCTTCGCCTTCAGCTTGAGCTCGGGCATGTTCAAGTTGGTCACCGACTTCATCTGGACGGAGGGGTGCGCATTCGGATCGTTCATCCGGTGCTCCTGGATTGTCGCCTTGATCTCTTCGCAAGACCAATTGCGATGCACCACCAGTCCGCTCCGGTTCGCTTCCGCAAGAAGCTCCGTCTTGGACATTCGGCTGATCGGGGGTGGCTTCCATGCGTCCATGGCAAAGGTGCTCTCGCGAGACGATGTTGTTGCTACTAGAGCGTTTCGCAAAAGTGCTTCTTCCGATCCAAAGCAGCGAGTAGGCATGTTCACTGCTTCCGCTAGTCCACCTGTCGACTGCAATCTCGAGTGGCTTCCCAGTCCTACAACAAAAACCTTCGGTGACACGCAAATCTGAAATGGATCGAATGAGCATATCCTTCTGAACGGTAGCCTGCGTCTTCCATGTAGAGGGGTTGCAAGGAACTCTTCGAGGTGTAACATGTATCCTATGCCATGCGAACTCGCTCTCTAGCCAGAAGTCCGAGGTAATGCTAGTGCCTTCCCACCATCCCAGAAACGAAGCTGACTGCAACCTGTCTTGAGTAAGCAACTCTTTGAGCGCGGAAGGGAGCTTCTTGTCGTAGAAAATCTTATAGTGCAGGGCCTGGGTGTCGAAAGTGGACTTGCTCGTGGTGGTGGATAGCGATGACGTAGTAGTTGCAGTATTGGTGGCGGAACCTCGGGCCTCATCCCTATCTGCTTGCTCAGATTTCCTATGCAAGGACGACACTGCAAAAGCCGTGTATTGCTCGCTGGACTTGGATTCCGAGTCGTCAAGCACGAGACGGTCCGGACCTCCTGTAGGCCTAGACGGGATAATCGGGATAGCGGGGTGACCCGAGGAGGTGGTGATCAGCTCGAACTTCTGCAAGTTGACATTCTTGAAATCTGCACAGTTTGCTGCAACATCGTACACCATGCCTATAGCTGAGCCAATGCCCTTTTAGAAAGCAACAGGGGAACATCGCCATTGATGATCGAAGTCTTCATCTCGACCGTCCTGTTGCCCAAGACAAAGCAAACCACCACATGAAAAGCCGAATGATGAATCTTGCCCGTCCCAAACCGAAAAGCTTCTGACTCGCGCACCAGCTCAGGACGAACACCCTGAAGTTCGAGAACATCACTGTACTGCTGCAGCCACATGGTGCCTGCCACGGCCTTGGCGCAGGCAGTGTCCGTGATGCCGACCAAGGTTTTTCCTTCGTGCCTGGGCGAGTAGACTTCGGCTGGAACATGGTGACAGAAGCTGACATTCTGAGCGGCCTGGTTAGGGCATTCGGCATCCTTGTGCCAGTGCCCCTTCTGGCCGCAACTGCTACAGAACGACTTCGCCTTCATGATCTTGACCTTCTCCTCGCGAGAGAGCTCCGCTGCACGAGCCCTGTCCTTGTTGGGCGCACTGCCCTGGCCAGTCTTGTCGCCCTGGTAGCCCCTGGCCTTCGCGCTGTCCTTGTATCTGTCCTTCGCGCTCTGTAGGTAGCGAAGGCGATCGCCACCTCTTCGGGGACCCCGTCCTCGAGCTCTGCGTCCTCGTAGACCTCGCGCGCCTCCTCGTTGTCCTCGTCGCCATTGCAGGTGAGGTGCGCCGTGTGAGTCTTTCGAGTCTTCGCATTCTCCCATGGCTTGCGGTGCCCACGATCGTGAAGAACAGCTGCTTGTTGGAGACGAAGTAGATTGTATTCGTTTCCAACGCTGGCGAGGAGATTGAGTTCTTGTGGCTCATCAAGCTGCAAGCGATCGATGTAAAGCCAGGCCGCACATTCTTGTGGCAAGCTGCACCCGACTTCACGAAGTCTGGCGTGAAGTCGATCATATTCTGTATTATATTCTCTTATCGACTGTCCTGGGCGACGACGTAGCCGACGAAAGAAGTCACTGAAAGCACGGCCAATGCGAGCAACCTCGAGGTCGAGAAATCTTGGCGCTCACCCAGGAAACCAGATAAGACACACCGTCATCCGAAGCCAAGCGTGGCACTGATAACTCTTCTGCAGCGATCCAAGCCTTCCCAGACAAATTCTGGTACAGCACCAAGCGTTGTTGCGAAATCGGCAACGAAGTCATACGCCGCCAAGCCTCAATCTGCCGGAGGTAACTCCGGGCAGACCCGCCGAGATCTTCTGTGTCATCACCATTGAAAACAGGTACGGCGAGTCTTTCTGAAGCCTTTCCTCCGCCGTTTGTCCCTCGGCGATTGTAGCCATCATTGTGGAAACCTCCATTGTCATAGTGCGTCCAGCCGCTCCACGCCAGACCTGTATCATCACTGGCAGCTCGACTGCTCCACTGTCCTCCCCGATGGTCTCCAGGATCGCTGCCTTGCCCGCTTGCTGCTCGACCATCCGCCTGGGGAGCAGCTTGTCCATGGTCTCGTCGTCCATCGGGGCGATCTTGCGGTCCATCGGCGCGACGACTGGACCATGGGTCGCCGCCTTGCATCCAAGGATCAACTCCTCTGCTGTCCCATGGCCTCGCTTCCGTAGTCGCTCCACCTGTCGTAGTCGTCGCATCGTCCCAGCTGCTCCGCCGGGTCCAGTTGGCAGCTCTGGTATCCGCCCCATAGCGATCGCTTGTATCCCATCCATTTCCCCATGTCTGAGATGTGCGGTCTTCCCAGCTACTGTGCCAGGTCCCCTGCCACTCGTGGCGAGTGGCACCAGCTGCGTCATTGAAGGTAGAACGATTCTCAGAAGCTTCGCCACTGTGCTGAGCATTGCGTTGTGTGTTGCGGTCACTGCGTCTGAACAGCGACGTGTCAGGCAACACATCCGGAGGGTCAGGCTGACCGCCGGCATCATCTGTGCCCCATTGCTCTGTAGTCGGGCCACGCGCGGCCCCATTGTCCGACATTGCACACAAACTGGATCTACTGGAGCCGTGGGCTCCGCTACCAATGTGAAACTACAAGAGGCAAGACAGGGGCCTACGAACACTAGAGAACCCCGGCCGGCCTTTGGCACACCGTGCCCTCGCTTTTCCTTCTGCTCGCACCAAATGCCTTCAGAGGCAGCCTGTCAGAGCGGCGAATGCGGGGCTTCAGAGAAACCAGTGTGCTCGTACGGAAAAACACCACAGCTGTCCCTAGTGCATATATCATCAAGTTTCACATTTAGGGTTTAGGAAGGGTCAGGAATCAACCAGCTTCAAGTACACCCGCATGACGTCGGAATGGGCATAATTCAGGTGTCTTCCTTTTCTCTTGCTGTCTGAGTTAAAGAATGCCCATATAAGAGGGTGTCTGGAGTCTTCAGGGTTTATGAGGCTTAGGGTTTAGGGTTTCTATTGGAGTTTAGGGTTGTGCTTCTGACATTCTGCTTAGGTGTCGCCGGCATGCCTGCGCCAGAACCCACCACCAAATCTGATGGCAGTGGATATATGCTCCGAAGTCCCTCGACTCTGGCATAACAGCCTCCAGGGTTTAGGGTGTAGGTTCTGCTAAGGGTTTAGGGTTAAGGGTTCAAGGGTTAGGGTTTAGGGTTCAGGGGTTAGGGTTTAGGGTTTATCTCGGGGAATAGGGTTTAGATATCTGGTCGTTGCTTCAGGCCCAGAAGGCTGCGACTGTGAGGGCCCATGGAGCGATGTGCTGAGGGCTTTGAGGGTGCCCGGTGCCAAATCAGAAACGCTATACATCCGAGGAGCCCTTTCTATGCTAATACAAAGCCCTGATGGACACCATGCCTCAGAAAAGCAACACCGTTATATTCATAGAAGAACCCCACACCCTAAACCCAAAAGAACCCCAGGTCCTCTGACCCCCAAACCCCCCGAATCCGACCTCAAAGATGGTGATCTCGCCGGATTCATTCCGGCCGCGTTCTCCCTCCTGAGGCAATGATGATGCCGCTGAACCGCCCCAAAACCCTAAACCGGAATCCCTAAAGCCACGAACCCTCCAGACATCTAGATCGAGGTTCGGAGATTAAGGCCTGGCGTTCGCGTTTATATTAAGCTCTATAGAGCTCTACAGAGGCGTAAGGGCGTAGGCTCTACAGTTTCGAGTCTTTTGGATTTTACGTATCGGGAATAGGCCTAAGCGCATTTTTCCCAGCAGTATTTGAGAACCCCAAACCCTACACCCCAAACCCTAAGCCCTATAAACCCTATAAGCCCTACACTCTAAACCCTAAATCCTAAACCCTAAATCCTAAACCCTATAGGAGGTCCTCACGATCCATGGCTCACACTTCGGCGTGGCTTGAGGCTCTGTGGAGAGGTCTGCAGAGGCCGCAGATGCAACTTGCAGTTTAGGGTTTGGGGTTCCCGAAGGGTCCATGTACCCAAATACTACACACTTTGGCTTTAAAGTAGTCCCTATTTAGGTACTTTGGGACCAAAGTATACTATTTGGGTACATGGACTCTTAGGGGTTTAGGGTTGTTGTGATGGGGCGTTAAGGGTGTCCGGGCTGCACGGGTGTAGGGTTCAGGGTACGGGTCATGAAGGACTCAAGAAACACAAAAAGCCGGGAGAGATGACCCAACTCACGAGAAAGCCGATAAGCCCTGAAACCTGCAAGCCCTAAAGCTCGAGAACTCCATAAGCCTGCAACACCGCGTAACTGCTCGTTAGCCCTATAACACCCTGTGGACTCCTGTCGAAAGCCTAAAGCATGTGTAGACATGCTTACAAGCCCTATAACCCTAGGGCTCCAGTTACCGGCAGATTGGGTTATTGAGTTACATAATACATGGTTTAGTATAGCCCTCGACCCCGAACCCAAAAAACCCTAGAAACCATAGACCCTAAACCCTACTGGAGCCCTAAGCTAAGGACTAAGGATCATGGGCCCGGAAGAGAGCGAGGTCGGTGCCCATGCTATGTCCGTGATGTTCTGGTCGGCAGGGATCACGCCGCCTGCTTCGGCTTTAGGGGCACGGTTCAGGGTTTATAGGAGGTTAGGGTCTAGGGGGCTCTAGGAGAGATTTCCTGAGGAGTTACTTAAAGGTGCTCCGAAGGCTCTAGGAAAGTTTAGGATTCAGGGCTTAGAGTTACCTTTACGAATCAGGGGTTTGCATTCAGAAGCTCTCGAGCCTGAAGTTTCCCGCCTCAAGGCGTAAAGCAGGAAAAAACACACACGGGTAGTTCTCTAAAGTAGGCTCCCTTTTGTGAGGGTGCCGTACCATATTGGAGACCCAAAAAGGGACCCCAAAAGAGAAAACTACCCACATGGTAATATCCTGAAATTCTGAGGCCCCAAACGCCTCACATAGCCCCGCAACTCCAATCCCTGAACCCGAACTATGCCCCGTGCCTACCCACCCATCCAACTATCTATCTATCGACCTGGTCCTATCTGTACGTATGTATGTGCACATACATCATATATATATATATTTATTTATTTATTTATTTATTTATTTATAATGCAGACATATATACATATATACATGTATGTGTAGGAATCCACCATAGCAAGACGGTATGAGCCATTCGAGAATGAAGCTAAAAAGTGTGCACCTGGGGACTGAGTATATGCTTACATACTCCCCTCCATAGCCCCTAAACCCTAAACCTCTAAGCTTTCAGAGACCTTTCGGTAGAGCCAGCCTTCCTCTGCCAATCTTCCTCGCTCGCGTGACTCCGACCTGGGTCAGGGGTTTGAAATTCATAGTCTAGGGTTGCGAATTCATACTTTATGGTTCGGGGTTTAGAACTCATAGGTTAGGGTTCGGGGCTTAGAATTCATAGTTTAGGGTTCGGGGTTTAGAATTCGCAGTTTAGGGTTCGGAGTTTAGACTTCATAGTTTAGGGTTCGGGGTTTAGAATTCATAGTTTAGAGTTCGGGGTTTAGAATTCATAGTTTAGGGTTCGGGGTGTAGAATTCATAGGTTAGGGCTCGAGGTTGCGAATGGTTGCGCCGGCAAGTGAAAAAGAAAGGCGAGGCAAGAAGGTAAACTCCCGCCGACAACCCCAAAATCGCGGAAGTCCGGCTTGACCCATAGCCGCACTCATGGGTGTGATGATCCCTTGGGTTTCTGGTAATTATACATGGAAGATGACTTCTCAGGAACGCCACAAAATCGGCTGACAAAGGAAGATTCTACATTGTCATGAAGAGCTTCCTTCGTGTGGGAGCCGGAATTCAGGAATTTGACATACTTTAATTAACAATATACAATATACTGAATGGAATTAACTTGAGACAAAAATACTGTAGTATTAATTACACTACAATACAATGCTGTACAACGAGACTATACTATGCTACGCTATATCTTGCATTTCTGGGCTACGGCCTGCGATTTGGGTTGGCTGCTTCCGGGGGCCGCCTAAACGCAAAACATTTCGGATGTTCTCACGACTCGAGGTCGATATACTCGGGGTTACTTGTACCCATCCAGAGGGACTACTTCGACGCCAAAGTATACACTGTTTGGGCACATGGACCCTTAGGGCTATACTCGGGGTGTGGTAAAGCTTCTATGTGCAGCATCTCCCATGAAGGGCCGGGGCAGCCCAAATCTGAACCCAAAGCAAAGGCTCGGAACCCTAGGCTAAACATCGAACCATCACAAATCCAGAAGAACCAAAAAAGCACAGAATAGAAAACATGGTCCACTTTCCAACTCTGGTTATAGGCTTCCCATCGTGAGGCTGCCCGAGCTACCCCTCAAACTTACAGCCCTGAAACCTGGGGCCGGCCGAGCCCGCGGCCAAACGTGCATTCGAATAGCCTTCGGGCTTGCAAGTGAGACTGTAATATACTATAGTGTACTATAGTATACTATAGTGTACTATAGTATACTATAATCTACTATAATAGAGTTCAATGCCCGATTTGCATGCGCTCAGGCAGCAGCTTGCTTGGTCATGGGGGCTTGAGTTTACGAGGTTTAGCTGAACCCTGCTCTGAGTATCCAAGAAACAGCTATCAAGTCCTGTTGGTTGCATCTGTGCCTGCTGTTGCTATGATGTGCATCATCACTGCTACGAACTATAAGCCTCTACTATACAACCTTCACGACTGGTGCTGCCATCATCCACCTTCCATGTTCTACTTCCTCCGGCGATCATAAGAAACTATCACGAAGATTCGACCAAGGCGGAGAAACCAACCCAGCTCTTAAACCCTACCTTGAACCAGCAACACCTACCATTTTTGCAGGGTCCTATACGGCATTAAGAACCCGCAGCGAAGTAGGTTGTGGTAGTTTAAGGGTAAACTCTTGAGCCTCTAAACCCTGACCCCCTGAGCTCAGGAAACTTCAGGGGCGCCTTCCTGTAGAAACCAACAGCTCTCCGACACAGCGGATTCTCGAGTTTCGAGTTTATGCTGTGAAGTTCAGGGCTGGCAAAATCAAGTCTGAACTCTTTATACAGGGTTTATCTGTAGGAACAATGAGGTAGCAAGGAGGTTCTAGCTGAGGCTAATTAGACGTGGCCGAGAGTTGGTCATAGCTGCCTGAAGAACCGGACTCAAATCAACTTTGAGCTGGGAACAGCCGGGTCGCTAATGGTGACTTGATGGATGCTGCTTGATACCAGGTGTTCCGTTCTAGACCCACTGAAGAACTGGAGAAGTATACCACGAAGTCCTAAACCCACGTCCAAGATGGCGCTGCTTGGTGTGGTACACCCAGGGCTTAGGCTTCGGCGTGCATGCAGGCCACGACCTTTTCAGGCTCTAAATTATCCGGGATGTGCTGCCTTGTAGTCAGCGAAGAAATCGTACTCCACCGGTAGCAGGCAGTGTGCCTCCGAGGCTCACAAGCGATGATCGTGGTGGCGACTGGGACGATGAAGAGGATTGCAGTCACGACGATGATAGCGATGATGACGGCGGTTGTTGATGATAGTGACTGAAAATGGTGCTGGTTCTCAGCAACAGAGCTTATATCCCACTGTAGGGATACCATTTCTGTACATTTGTCGAGAAAGGACAGTTATGCACGACTGGTCCTAGCACGAAGGCTCCTATGCTGCAAGAACTCAATCGCGAAGGGGCAGCGCAAAAACGTCTTACTATGAAGGCTCGGGTAATTACCACGGAGAACGGTTCTCGTTTTTTTGGTCCAGGTTTTAGGGTTCAGGGTTTCGGGTTTCCGGTGTTGTTCGTTCAAGTTCTAGGGTTGTGTGTCAGATTTCCCTCAACCCCGGAATTAACCCCTCCCCTCAGAGAACACGCACAGACGCCACACACGCACACGCACACACACACACACAATCCTGAAAGAAGCTTGAACAAAACGTGTTCAACCCCAAACTCCCAAACTCCTCATAACAATCCTCACAAAAAGCATCGCAACAATCTCCTGCAAAAAACCTAACCCCTAAGCCCTAAACCCAAAGCTTTCAAAACCAGAAAAGCCGTCAGCCCTCGAAGTGAAGCGTCTTCTACATGAGTACATGGACCCTAAGCCTTAAGAACTCTAAACCCTTGGCCCTAAAAGCCTAGACCTTAGAACCCTAAACCCTCAAAGCCCTAAGCCCTAAAACCGTAAAGCCCTAAACCCTAAGCCCTAAAACACCAAAAACCCCCAAAAACCCCCAAAACCCGAAACCCTAAGTCCCAAAAGCCCAAAACCCGAAAGCATCCTAAGCCTAAACCCTAAAGCCCTAAACCCAAAACCCCCCCCAAAAAAAAAATCCCCAAAACCCTAAGTAAGCCCTAAATACCCCTAAACCCTCAAAGCCCTAAGCCCCTGGGGTCCTCTGCAGGGTGTGGCCAGACCCTCGGCCGACCTGCTCTGCGGCCTGGTGCGGGGGGTTAGAAGCAGGGTTCCTTTAAGGGATATATAAGGGTTCCTTTAAGGGATATATAAGGGTTCCTTTAAGGGATATATAAGGGTTTCTATAAGGGCTCCTTTAAGGGATATATAAGGGTTTCTATAAGGGGTCCTATAAGGGGGTATAAGGGGTCATACTTGGGGGCCCCCAAAAGGACGGGAGCATAAGCATAGAGGTTCTAGGGCTTTCAGGGTTTAGGGGTTTAGGGGTTTAGGGTTTTCGGGGTTTAGGGGTTTAGAGTTTAGGGGTTTAGGGGTTTGGGGTTTAGGGGTTTAGGGTTTAGGGCATACTACCAGGATATTTATCAGATTGTTTGTTGCTGTGCTTGCTTTGGGGCCCTGCAGGTCTGTTCGCCTAGGACTAACGGCTTTAGGGTTTTAGGGTTTAGGGGCTTTGGGGGGTTTTGGGGGTTTTGGTGTTTTAGGGCTAAGGGTTTGGGGCCTTATGGTTTTAGGGCTTAGGGCTTTGAGGGTTTAGGGATCTAGGGTCTAGGGCTTTAGGGCCAAGAGTTTAAGGCTCTCAGGGTATGCGTGCCCCCCACCCCCCTAAACCCTAAACCCTAAACCCTAATTCCCCCAGATAGGGCTGTGCATATTCTACATGTTGCATCGTTTTCGGGCTCGGAAAAGCCCAGGCCAGGGTCTGGCCTTTGAGCTTCAGGGTTTAATACTTGGAGGCTCAGAAGGTTTCAAGAGAAGGGTCCCATGGCATCTGCAGCGTGGAGGTTGCTTTGGGTTTCAGGGGTTAAGGGTAAAGGGTTAGGGTCCATAAGGGCTTAGGCTTTAGGGGAGTCTGGGTGAAGCTCGTCATGTGTGAATACTTGAATCTGCATCACTTGGAGAACTCATCAGGAAGAACGCTAGAAATCACGAACCACTCCTTAAGTGTGTTTGGTGAGGGACATTCCTCAGCTTGCAGAGTTTGTGGCATTTCGAGTGGAAAGCGGCTGCAACGTCTAATAAGTCTAAGAGTCTACCTGTGACCCCAAACCCTACAAAATAGTAGGTTATGACCCCTTAATTAGAGGGTAGAACCCCTAAAACGGTATAGGTTTTTGGATCCCCAGGTAAGGCCTAGGGTGGTTTCAGAGGGGACCATGGTTTGGGGCTCAGGATTTAGGATACTGGGAGACACGTGGCTTGCGGTGATGGTCTAGCTGGAGAATCAACTTCAGTCGGCGAATATATAGGGGCCTTAATACTTGGAATAGGGTGTGGGGGGGGTCTATTATACTAGAGCTATAATAAGGAAACCCCCAAATCAGTATTCTTCTTCAGGCGGTGCTAAGTCCCGGTTGGAACGTACCACATGCATCAAATCAGTATTGGTAATTATTTAAGCCCCTACATTACTTTGCTTCCCTTCTGTTATGCCCCATGCAACCCTTAGTTCCCTCTCTAGCTCACCGGTGCCCTCCCCCCCCCCCCGAAGCCTGGCCGTGTGCGGAAGAAGCGTGGCCAGGGACGCTCGGCTCCTGACCAATAGCCGCTAGTAGCTTTACTTGGGGTTTATGGCTTAGGGGGTTCGGGCTTAGGGCTTATAGGGTTATAAGGGCTTGGGATTTAGGTGTTCGTAAACAAAGCAAGGCAACCAACCACCCCAAACAAAGAGCCCCCCAGCCCGAAACTCTAAACCCGAAGAGCCCTTAACCCCCAAAGCCCGAAGAAGCCGGGCCTTAACCAAACCCTAAACCCTGAATCACCCAAGGTGCGAGCCTGAGGATGTCGTCGGCCTCCCCCGATTTTTGCCAAGGCTACAAGCCTTGGGTTGCACTGCTGTTTAGGACTTTCGGCGTTGGGATTTTACGATCTGCTGCATGAGTTTATGGCTGATTTTGCTTTTGGGGTCTTGGCTCAAGGGGTTTAGGAATTGAATTTGCAGGCTTGGAGCCTCGAGTGTAAGAGTTTTGGCTTGAAGGGTTGGGTCGTTGGGACTCCCTAAACCTGTGGGACGAAGGGCCCACATGTAAGTGAGGCGTTGAAGTGGTGCAAACAAAGTTTCGGATCTTCATCGCAACCAGCCCTAAATAGAGTCTCCCATCGTAGTTCCTTCTTTGGGTTAGCTTACCGGATCCTACTCATTAATTTGGTTGGACCAAAAAACGAACGACAACGGAAACTGTCGGGAAACCCTCAACCCGAAACGCTAAACCCTCAACTGTTTTTGCAGCAGGATAGCCAAAGTCGTCTGACGCCACACTGCCACACTCGGGATCCCGGCCGACAATCGTCGGCGCCGCCGCGCATCGCCCCATTCTGAGGTGAGACGGCCGGTGCAGGGCTTTAGAGATTATGGGCTTAGGGATTCGGACTTGGGGGATTATCGTGGTCTAGGATTGCTAAACCCGACGGAGAGTTTGAGGTTGGTATAAGAGCTTTTGAGCATGTGGCGTAGGCTTTACTTTGCTTCCCTCTTGCGCCTCTAGGTTTAGTCTTAAGGTTTAGGGTTTAGGATTCTAGCTTTGGGTAAAATGATGTGCTTGGCTTTGACTGAACAAGACGACTCCCTGTCGCAGTAAGAAGGGCAACCTACGTGTCTCCTCCGCGGTAAAGGGGCCGGGCCACAGTACCCTAAACCCTAAACCCTAACAGTACCCCAAAAAGGTTGCGGCTTTGCACTTGTGGGAAGGTGTTGCGAGCGGGGGAGTCTCCAAGGTTCAGTCCAAGGGGTGGTGGTGATGATCAGGGCCCACGGTGGTGCAGAAACATGGTGATCATCAGGAGTTCGGTTTCGATGGCGATGTTCACCGGGAACGAAACCATAGAACTCGCAGCCTGAGCCCGAAGTTTGACATGTCTGTACCATGGAATCGCACTTCGGGTTTAGGGTTTAGGGTTTAGACTTAGGGTTTAGGGTTTAGGGCTTAGGATTTAGGGCTTATAGGGTTTAGGCAGGACCTTCGCAACTCCCAAGCCTCTGTACCTCGACTGATTCACGGTTCACGACAAACGTCACTCTCTAAATTCAGGGCTCCATTTGAAAAGTCCCCCAATATAGTCCGGCACCCGTATCAAAAAAAAAAGGATCCTAAAAAGGGGGACCCTATCATGTAGAGCGCTACCCACAAGATCCTTCGCAACCAGACTTAGGGGCGAGGGAGTCCCATCACCCTTCGATGCTAAGCAACAGATATATTTTTCCCGATAAGCGGACGCCAAACCCTGAACCGTTTAGGGGGTTAAGGTTTATAGGGTTTAGGAAGTTTAGGGTATCCTCGCCTGAATTGCCGAAGTTGCGAGAGTCTAAACCCTAAACCCCGAAACAACGAAGAAAAGCAACTTGACAAGGAACGCAAGGCCGCCACAGAAAGGGCTGACTTTGGGGGCTTTTCCCAAAAACAGCACCCAAAAGAACCCAAGGTCCCTGCAACAATATTGGCTCTTAGGGTTTCGGATCTCGGGGCTCTTAGGGTTTAGGCCTTTTGGTTCAGGGTTACTTATGGGCTTATAGGAATACCCTAAGTACAAAAACCTCAAAAAGCAACAAAAAACCTGGGTCGTAGGCCCAACCAGTAAACCGACAGGCTCTACTAGCACACCCAAACCCTAAACCCTAAACCCTTTAAACCCTTTAAACCCTAAACCCTAAACCCCTAGACCCTAAACCCCAAACCCAAAGCCCTAAGAGCTTAGCCCTAAACCCCAAACTGCAACTCGAGTTCGACTCGAGTTCCAAGAACCCAGAACCTCCGAGTCTATGGGTTTAGGGCCTAAGGCATTAGAGGTTCAGGGCTTCAAGGCTTAGGGCACTTAAGACTTAGGGTGTAAGGGTGTATAGAGGTTTAGGGTTTAAAGGTTTAGGGTATATAAGGTTTAGGATTTAAGGCTTTAGAGGTTCAGGGCTTAAAAGTTTAGGGTACTTAAGGTTTAGGGTCTAAGGGCATATAGAGGTTTAGGGTTGAAGGGTTTAGGTTGCTGAAGGTTTAGGGTTTAGGGTTTAGGGTACTAAAGAAGGGAGGGTCAAGCCGAGCACCTGCCACAAAGCGCACGTCGCAGCCTGGGATCTAAGGCGACTCCAATCCCAGCATCTTGGGTGCTTCTAAAAAACTTAGGGTTTATTAGGGTTTCGGGTTTAGGGTCTATTAGGGTTTAGGGTTTAGGGTTCCAGTCCGGTAAAGCAACACCAACAGTTTGGCAATAGCCACAGTAGACCGCAGCGACGACGACAACGACGACGGCTCCACTAACAGAAGTATGACTGCGCCGCACTACACGATTATGCATGATACAAGACTCACAAGACCTAGTGCGCAACAATCGAGCATTTCTTCTCTTCAAGCCGGGCAAGACATTCTGGAATGCCCTGCGCTGGAAGTCCAAACAAGACGATAGGCTCCTTAGGCCTATAAGCCCTTCACCAACGGACGCTCCCAATAAGTCCTCAATAGTTTCGGGTTTTAGGTAAGGTTGATGGGTTTTAACTGAGTTTTAAAAAGTAAGGGCCTGGCATTAATTGGGGGCATAAGGCCCAGAATGTGGGAGCATAAGGCCTATCGGATATGAACCTACGACCCGGAGGCTTGCGTTTAGCGCTTTAGGGCCTTCGAGCTAAAAGGTTTAGGGTCCAGGGTTTAGGGCTTTGGTTCAAGGGTATACTTTTCAATCCCATATACATCCGTTCCCAGGAGCCGGACAACCCGGAGCCACCAACCTTAACACCTATCCTCACCCGTACTTTCGAACTCCCACCAAACACCAAGTACTGAGACATATAACGTAAACCCTAAACCCCGAGCCCTAAACCCTAAAAACTGTCAGCCAAAAACCCCTAAACCCTGAAAGTCAGACCTTACACTGCAAGTCTTTGACCGAAATCCTGAATGCCAATCCATGTCATCTCAAACCCAAGGACGCCGAAATCGAAAACAACGGCAACCCTTCTAGACTTATAGTGCACCTTTTGTACCTAAACCCAACTTGACATAATAGTAACCCCTATATAATCCCACTTTCAGTAGCCGCTCCCTTAATATTCTCATGGTCGCCCTTATCGTACTTTTAGTGACCCCTGCTCCTTTTAAACGGATAATCCCTTGCAGGTCCCTAAACCCTATAAACCCTAAACCCTAAACCATCAAAACCGTAAATGCGTAAACCCTTTGCAGGTCAAGGGGCCATGGAACGCAAGACCGCCTCCCTCGGCAGCTGAGCGTGGACCAAACCTTTCGGAGTGCTTGGTATATACGTTATATATAAATATATATGTATGTATACGCACACATTTGTTTGCTTAGTTTGGAGACACATATACACATATGTACATGCATACTATGAAACTATGCAATGTATGAGTACATGTATCTACATGTGTGTTTGTATGTGTATATATATACACACACATACAACTAGATAGATAGGTTTGTTTACTTGCTTGTGGAGCTTGTAGGATGTAGTGGGTTTAATACCTCTACGACAGCCCAGCGCTTGGGGTGGTTTCTTGGCGCCAAAAGGCTTACAAGGTTTGCGGGCGCTAGCAACCGTGACCACGACGACGCGACTCATTACTGTCACACGAAAGACGATGCCGACGACCTAAACCCCAATTGTAAGCACTCTCGGAAACTGCCAAGTCGCAAACCAAAGCGACTATAAAAGCCTTTAAGACACATGCACATGGGGAGGTGTTGGGTCAGACGGAGACTTACGTCTCGATCCCACATTCGGGGTGTAGGCTTTGGACTTTCAATATATAATATATGGGATTCTCATTACACTCCGACCTAGAGATCCTAAACCCTAAAGGCACCACAACAAACCCAAAGACCAAAATCCCAACAAACCGAGCAGAGAAACCCTAAAACCCCACAGCCCTGGACCCTACGACCCCTAAAATACCGAAACCTCGAAGCGGGGAGGTTCCACTGCCTTGCCGTCCCCAGCCGCCGGCTGTGGTGTAGCCAAAACGCATCCTGAGGTGCTTAGGGTTCATTAGGGTTTAGGGCTGCGCATCCTAAGCTCATCTTAAAGGTTTAGGGTTTAGGGTTGAGTGTGTTGTGGTGCTTTCAATGTCGCCTGTTAAACCAGGGTTTCGGATCAGTAGTCACATGTCCGTGGGGTCCCAAAGCTTCTCTTTGCACGGCCTGGAGAAGCTACTTGCCTCTCTTGAAGCCTTTGCTAAATTAAATTTAGTGGGGTTTGGATCGGGGTTGAGTATGGTCTCAGGCTGTTGCGATGTGGTGTCAGTTTTCGTTCAGAACGCTTAGCCGGTTAACCAGTATTTAGGGCCGGTATTTGATGTTGGAGGCTTGGGTCTCAAAAGGTCTGGGTAACATAACACCCTGAACTGCACATGACCCTTCACACCACGTGAACCTTACATCCTAGACACCATACCATGAACCCACCACAGCCCTTAAACCTTACACCCTCAAACCCAACAGCCCTAAACCCAAAAAAAGTCCTGAAACCCCTTAAGCCGTAGACCCCAAAATCCCGAACCCCACTAAACCCTTCAAACACCAGACCCTAAACCTTAAACCCCACAAAAATACCTTAGACCTAAACCCTGAACACCCTAAAACCCCTCCAACACCTCACCCTAACCCCCCAGGTACCTACTATATAGGGTACTAGAGCCCCAAGGGCCCTATATAGTAGGTACCTGGGAGGATAGGGTTAATTCAAGCCCAGACCCAAACGCCTTGAACCGCCCCCAAAAAACCCTCAGACGCAAAGCCGCCAAACCCTAAACTCTAAACCCTAAACTTGCCTAAACCTTAAACCCTGAACCTTAAACCTTAAACCCTCAACCCTAAACCCTAAACCTTAAACCCTAAACCCTAAACCCTAAACCCCGGCGAGGCCCCCGGCGAGCCAAGGCTGATCGGATCGGCCCAAATGCTCGGCGATGGCTGTTCGGTCCAACCTGCCTCGGGGGTTTTAGGGTTT